>KV441929.1:136924-158165 GCA_001650995.1 Gongronella sp. w5
AAAAAAAAAAAAAAAAAAAAAAAAAAAAAAGAAGCGGATCAGGGCCAATGGCTATTCAAAAAAAAAAAAGGGTTTACGGGATAGTGATCATGAGAAACGTGGCGAGCGCAAGGCGAACCATATTGATGCAAGCATCGTCCAGAGGGAAATTGAGCAAGACATTCTCTTTGACATCTTTTCCAAAGCATAGGTAGCCGAGGACGGCAAACGCGAAATTAAACACGTACGCGAGCGTGGTCGCAATGCAAGAAATCAACAGCCACGTGGATGGTCGCTGATCGCGCGTGCTTAAATACAAGCCAAAGATGTTTTGCGAGCAGCCAAATGCCAGTGCCATGATCGCCACACCCTTGAACATGTCATTGGACACGGGCATCACCTCGAGGTCCAAGTCTTGCCACCGCGGAACATAGTGGTGCAGCCGAACCATGACGCCAATCTGCATGATTGGCAGGAAAATCACGGACAATGCCGACCATTTGGCAAGTCGTGCTGGCGAGCGAGGCAAGCTCAGAGGGAGACCCTGCAACAAGAGTGAGTATCGCGTCAATGGCACAAAAAAAGAAACAAAAAAAAAAGATTTTTTTTCTTACAAAAGCGAGACCAAAAACAAAAACAACGGTGGTGCGGTGCGCCAAAAAAGGGTATTGTGGGAGATAATATTGGGAGAGTCCGCATACGATGTCGGCAAGCACTAAATATTAGCCCATTGACGTGAGTGACGCGTAAAAAAGTATAAAATAGCCTAATGGCCGTTCTTTTTCACGCTCTTACTGATGTAGTAGGAGACACCGGTGACCAATGTGTGAAAGAGGAGAATAAAATTGCAGATGGGATGGCCAAAGCGACCGAGGAGCATAGCACACAAATCGGCAAGGCTGTAACAATTGGTGTGGATGCCGCAATCGACGGTCAAGGAAATGGCCATGCAGCTCAGAAACCCAATGATCACCGAGCACGCCAATCCAAGCCAAAAGCCGCACAAATGAATAGCAAATGGTAGCCCAATGATGCCGCTATGTTTTAAAAAAAAAGACGCCAATTGAGGGATTTGTCGCTTTTTGTACCACCCAAGACCGTGACGCGTAAACGCTTGACGCGTCGCTTTCCTCACGTCTGCACAATGTCTTACCTGCCCATCATGGCATTGAGCAAGTTCATAGATGAGGCGGAGATGGACGCGGTGCCAAAGCCTGGGAGTGTGGTCTGCATGGCGTCGGCGTCGATGGGCACTGCCTGGATGGTGCTTGGTGATAATGCGCCCGATTCCAAGATGGATTTACTTGCCTCGGCCACGTGCATCTTTGTTGTCATAGGAAAAAAAGGTAAAAAAAGGAATGAAAAAGACGAGAAAAAAAGAAAAATAATCGAGCTGCGCGTCCTTTTTTTTATAAATGCGGCATTGGATCTCATGTTGATCCCGGCCATGGGTCCTTTGCCGCCCACACGGAAGCAAGTCCATGCACATGGATCTCGACAAATGTTTGTCTTTTTCTTTTTTTTCCTGCGACCTCCTTGATTGCCTGGACTCAGTGGACAACCTGTATAAACAAAGCCATCTTTCTCTTCTTTTTTCAGGGGTATGAGTGATGAATGCTTCATTCGCATCAATTGGCGAGCTTAATTTGACGTGTGTCTGCGCGCACAACCACCTACAATGCCATCAAGAACATGCAAAAAAAAGATGAGCTACCCACATCTCGCCCGGTCCCAAGACGCCCAATTGATAGCGTGAGGGGCTACGAGTGGCCAAAGCCTGATGTTATCATGACTCAAGGTACAAATAAAAAAAAAAGATGAAACGAGGATGCAAGATCATTTGCTTGATCATAAACAAAACAGCTCAATTTCACGCGTGCTCCGGCAAATGTGTCTCTCTGCGTCCTTTTTTTATCATTTTCACCTCCGCTTGGCACCAATTGAAGCTTTTAGATCGAGTGGCACAAACCGTGTCCGTGACTTTGACAGGATTGTGGCCGTAAAAAGACCGGACACGCCGTCATGACAAGGTCATTTGTCTGAAACACGCGACACGGTGCAAGGTGGCGGGGGAAAGCCAGCGGTGCCTGGCAAAAAAAAAAAAAAAAAAAAAAAAACTTGGGGGCAGAGCTCGCGGAGCTAAAAATGCCCAAAGGCCCTGGTCCGGCATTTTTGGCAATTCGTCAATTCTTTCCTGGTCACTTTTTACTTTTTTTTTTTTTTGCATATGATCTCGACGGCGCAGCTTGTACGCGACGCGATCGGCAAGCAAGTAGCCAAACAGACGACATGCACCGACACTCAGGTTGCTCGTTTCCTGGGCGTGCCAAAAACCGGGCGAAAAGCCCAATTTACGCTGCCACTGCCGCGTATGAAACCTTTTCTCCAGCCAAACCAGGATCTCTCCCTCCTTGTAAGCACAAGCGCACCATCACGCCCGCTTAGCACGGCTCGTTTGGGCTCTCTTCGGCACTTTCAATGCGTCTCAATACTCATTGGTTCTTTTTTTTTTTTGCGCGATTTTTTTTTAAAATACCAGGCCTCAGCCAAGCCGTGGGTGGAATCTGTATCGCAGCAAGGCGCGTTTTTGCAATTTAACGTGGCGCTTCCCCTTTATATTCGGCACACACTGCAGCAGGTGCACTCGGAGCAAGCGCGCTATGGCACGCGTGCGCGCAATGGGTCGACGGTGGTAGTGGACTACAGCTCACCCAACATTGCCAAGCCGTTTCACGCGGGACACCTGCGCAGCACGATCATTGGCCATTTTATTGCGAGTTCGCACGCGGCAATGGGGTACGACGTAGTCGGGATCAACTATTTGGGTGATTGGGGCAAACAGTATGGTCTTCTTGCTGTCGGGTACGATCGCACGGGCGATGCGGCCGAATTGGCGCGCGATCCGATCCAGCACCTGTACAACGTATACGTGGATGTGAATCGCGCCGCCGAGCATGACGCGACCATCGACGAGGCGGCCAAGCGGCATTTCCGGCGGATGGAGCAAGGCGACGCGGCCGTCCTCGCGCAATGGCAACAATTCCGTGATTTGAGCATCGAATCGTACAAAACCGTGTATCAGCGGCTGGGCATCCAATTCGACGTGTTTGGTGGCGAGTCGCAGGCCGAGCCTTTCCTCAACGACGTGTACGACCAATTGGACGCGAAATCATTGCTGGACAAACAGGACGACGGTCGCTACATTGTCGATCTGGACAAGCATGTGCCCAACAGCGGCCTGGGCCAAGCCGTCCTAAGGCGGCAGGACGGCACATCGCTGTATTTAACACGCGACCTCGCCACTTTAATCCTCAGAACCAAAAAATACAAAGTTGACAAGGCCATCTACACCATTGGCGCCGAGCAATCGCTCCATATGCAGCAGTTGTTTGCCATTTGGCGCCTGATGACTGGAAATTCGAATCTCGATCTGCACCACGCATCGTTTGGCCGCGTCCACGGCATGTCCACGCGCAAGGGCAACGTCGTCTTTTTGCAGCAGATCCTCGACCAGGCCAAATCCGCGATGCGCGCCAACATGGAGCAAGACACGCGAAAATACGACGAGCTGCGCGCTGAGGGTATTGCCGTGCCCGGCAATGGCTCGCGGCTGTTTGGGGACGCCGCCGTCGACTATGTGGCGGACAAGCTTGGCGCATCAGCTGTGATTATCCAAGATTTGGCAGCCAAGCGCGTTAAAAACTACGACTTCGCGTGGGACCGCATGCTGCAGGCGCGCGGGTACACGGGCGTGTTTCTGCAATTCACACACGCGCGTCTGTGCGGCATTGAGCGGCACGCAGGCATCCCCGTGGAACCAATCGACGATATTTCGTCCCTTGTCGCGTCCGACGCCGCCATCGACCTTGCGCTGACCATCTCCCAATACCCCGACATTCTGCAGCAGGCCTGCGACGCCATGGAGCCCAGCACACTCGTCCAATACCTCTTCCGCCTGGCACACAGCGTTGGCCAGGCTGCAACGTCTCTACACGTCAAAAATGAGCCTGATCCCGCCGTTGCAAAGGCTCGCCTGCTCCTCTTTGCCTCGGCACGCACTACCCTCGCCAATGGCCTCGGGCTTCTGGGCACTCAACCATTGGAACGTATTTAGAACAACCTTAGAAATTTTTATTTTTGCAATATCGCCTGCTGGAAAAACACACTTTTTGCTTCACGCACGATGCAGATTCTGTGCACCTTCTGTAGTCATACCTACTTTCTACGCCTACTGTATCATACTGTACGTATAAAATAAATTTGGTGAGAATTTTACTATAAATCAAGTAGTGTGACGCGTGCGATATGATATGTACTGTACCGTACGTAGCCACCAGGGGTCGTTTTCGTTTTGTCCCTGATTTCATGAAAAAAAAGAGTATTTTCTCAGGACTGAGTGATCCTCCGATTTTTGAACAAAAAAAACCTCTTCATGACATCGTTGGAAATTGTGCTCTTCAACCTCTACAGTATGATATGATATACAGTACAGTACTGTACTGTACTGTACTGTACAGTACTGTACAGTATTCTGTATACGGCGGCATGATACTGTAGTTCAAATACTGTACGTACAGTACTGTTTTCACGCATTATTCAATCTTCCGCAAGATGAAAAATATCAATCAGCACGATTCGCATCCGTTTTGGATTTTTGCACACAAATAAATAAAGCGTTTGATCCGCCCATGCATGTTTCGATCTCAGTGGGAAGAAACTGACGCGTGCTACAGTGTCGTTTCCATTCAGAAACGATGAACCTCGCGCTACAGTACACTGCAAAAAAAATGTATACATTTGCCTTTTAAAAACGAAGAAGAGCGTGTTTTACTGTTTTTCAAACTTTGTCGGCCTGTTGTGCCTCCAGAAATTTTTTTACAGTCTACTTGCTTGCCCGCCAATGAAAAATGCGTCGCGGCGTAAACTTTGGCCCAGTGCTCAGGACGGGCCCGTCCGATTTTTTTTGGACTCGAAAATGCCAAACCTTCGGATTTGTAGTATTTTGCATTCGTCCCACCACCTGCATGGTTGTCCCCGCTCAAAAATACCTGCATCGCATTCAACGCGAAATTTGCAATAAAAAAGCTTAAAACCGCAATGCGCTACGGTCACTTTTTAAAAATTCAGGGGTCACAAATTCAAACCCAGAAAATGCCAAATTTGGGAAATTTGAATCGCCAGACTCTCTGACAGGTAGGTAACTCCGACGATTTGCTGTAGGCAGACAAAATGGCAGGTCGCCCAAAGTTAAGAAAAGTACCCAAAGAGCGATGCATGAAAGGCGATCGACTGAGAAAAGTGCCTACTTCGGTGCAATTTTTTTTTGCAAAAATTTAAGGTTTGAGACTTCCAAATTGGTAGCGTGAATTGCATGGAATTTTATTTTTTTAATTTTTTTACTGTAGGTGGCACATTTTCTTCGTACTGTATGATACGCCGGGTGGTGGTGGTGGTGGTGGTGGGCTGCTGTCGTCACCTGCAGAAATGAACTGAGATGTTGAGAGAAAAAGAAGATAAAAAAGGGAAAACAGGAAACTGATTTGAACGATGCGAAATTCTCAAGCAAACCCAAGCTGGAGCGCTGCACGTCATTCCATTAGACGCTTTGCCCCCTCCTTTGTTATGGTACAGTAATAAAACTGGAATTTATACCGGTAAAAATCACAGGTTGACATACCGGTAAGACGATAATACTACAGTAGTACAGTACTACCGGTACGGTAGTTGTCGAGCAAATCGCGATTAAAGATTTTGCTGAAGTAAATGTGGATTTTCTCTTTTGCCAGTTTTGGCCATCGATCGATGAAGAAACTGGTCTTCTCACACTACTCTCACTCGATAAATACAGTATACTGTAGTGATTCAATCGATGCCTTTGACATGTCGAAAGCACAGTTGGCTGTTTTTCCGGTTATACATTATGTCGAGAAAATGGAGATTGAAAATTATTACAGTAGTACTGTAATAATCCAATTAGGGATGTTAAATCGAGAATCTCGCTCGAAAATCTCGCTCGAGGGTTCGAGACGAGATCGAGACGATCGAGACGACCTGAATCTCGCTCGTCTCGCTCGAATCTCGAACAAAAAAATTAGGTTACGGTAGGCGTACAATAATTAATGTTTCATCATGTATTTTACTGTACGTAGATTACTGTAGTGGTGTGGTGCATGGGAAAAAGCTTTGTCTTGGCACTGAGGATGTGAAAGGTTCAATTCTTGTCTTTGTGTCGATTTTTTTTGGTGGATTTTTTCACCCCACCAGACAAAGTTTTGAAGAAAAATGCTCGAGTTTTGTCATGTGACATTCGCGAATAATATCGCTCGAATCTCGCTCGATCTCGACCACGAGAATCTCGATCGAGATCGAGATGACCCAAAATTTGGTCGAGACGAGACGAGACAACAAGGTGAATCTCGTCTCGCTCGCTCGAATTAACAACCCTAAATCCAAGGTTTGATCGACTTTTTTTGCAAGCATGCAAAGTTCGTCCATTGGCGGGGGCGCGCAAACAATCAGGAATTGATAACACGCGGGTGCGTCTCTTTCAGGTCTTTCTACGTAAGCGTTCCGAGGCATGAATTGAATATGAGCCGCGCTCAATCAGCGATTGAGCTGTTCCTCGGATATGTAAACGATTCAGAGATGATGGTTCCGTGGCATGAATGCACAAGGGCGCGTACAAACGCGTATGGCCAAGTGGGATATTGTGTGATGGCAAGCAAATGAGAATTTTTTATTTTTTATTTTTTATTTTTTACTTTTTCTCAGGCTTGCATCTGCCCAGATAATGGTCAATGCAATCTCTGATCATACATAGCGAATGAAGCATCTTAACATGGGTGCGTACAAGAGAGCTAATGAGGGAAAGGGTGCGCTATCCTTTCATGTATAGTAAAATCGCGATTAAAACGTAAAGACCTGGCGACAGCAGCCATTGTGTGAGCGGGGCTTGATTAGCCGGACTAGGTAAGTGCCCGGCCATCTGGATTTGAATCCAGGGATGCGGCACAGAGAATGCACGACGCGATTTGCATCGCGTTAGCTTTATTTCTTTTTTTTTTCTTTTTTCACAACTTGTGAAATACAAGTCCTGACACGGCCAGCGCGTCAGACTTAGGGTAATCGCACATTCTCTTTCACATGGATGTGTCCATTGTGATTTTTACTTAATGAGATCACGCTCTGCAAGCAGCAAATACAACATGAACGATGCGAAATTCTCAAGCAAACCCAAGCTGGAGCGCTGCACGTCATTCCATTAGACGCTTTGCCCCCTCCTTTGTTATGGTACAGTAATAAAACTGGAATTTATACCGGTAAAAATCACAGGTTGACATACCGGTAAGACGATAATACTACAGTAGTACAGTACTACCGGTACGGTAGTTGTCGAGCAAATCGCGATTAAAGATTTTGCTGAAGTAAATGTGGATTTTCTCTTTTGCCAGTTTTGGCCATCGATCGATGAAGAAACTGGTCTTCTCACACTACTCTCACTCGATAAATACAGTATACTGTAGTGATTCAATCGATGCCTTTGACATGTCGAAAGCACAGTTGGCTGTTTTTCCGGTTATACATTATGTCGAGAAAATGGAGATTGAAAATTATTACAGTAGTACTGTAATAATCCAATTAGGGATGTTAAATCGAGAATCTCGCTCGAAAATCTCGCTCGAGGGTTCGAGACGAGATCGAGACGATCGAGACGACCTGAATCTCGCTCGTCTCGCTCGAATCTCGAACAAAAAAATTAGGTTACGGTAGGCGTACAATAATTAATGTTTCATCATGTATTTTACTGTACGTAGATTACTGTAGTGGTGTGGTGCATGGGAAAAAGCTTTGTCTTGGCACTGAGGATGTGAAAGGTTCAATTCTTGTCTTTGTGTCGATTTTTTTTGGTGGATTTTTTCACCCCACCAGACAAAGTTTTGAAGAAAAATGCTCGAGTTTTGTCATGTGACATTCGCGAATAATATCGCTCGAATCTCGCTCGATCTCGACCACGAGAATCTCGATCGAGATCGAGATGACCCAAAATTTGGTCGAGACGAGACGAGACAACAAGGTGAATCTCGTCTCGCTCGCTCGAATTAACAACCCTAAATCCAAGGTTTGATCGACTTTTTTTGCAAGCATGCAAAGTTCGTCCATTGGCGGGGGCGCGCAAACAATCAGGAATTGATAACACGCGGGTGCGTCTCTTTCAGGTCTTTCTACGTACGTATCGGTGCCATTTTCACCGCGATCCAGAAAATACAGTACAGTACCGTACTGTACAGTACCGTACCCTCGCAAAAAAAATGTCGCAAAGTCAATTTTTCTGCAGTGCCATCTGTAAAACTTATCACTTTAATCTCATCTGTATTTATCAATAATGACTCCAATGACATGAAATTTTGTAGAAACACTGGTATGGATGTATAAAAAAGACTATAAAATTATAAAATGAATATCGTGAGCGGGTTTTGAAATAGAGCAAAAAAGGTGAACCTGACGCGTCACGCGACGCGACGCGTACCCAAGACTATACAATGGCCTGTGGAGACGAATTGACATTATGAATCAATATCTCCAAATTTTCTGAGACAATCGTGGAGGTGTCTAATAATTTTTGTCAATTCATTTTAGGGCACATGTGTCATGCCAGAGTGCAGTGCGTCAATTAGTCAAATTGTCACTGTGATAGTCTTTTTTATACATCCATACCAGTGTTTCTACAAAATTTCATGTCATTGGAGTCATTATTGATCAATACAGATGAGATTAAAGTGATAAGTTTTACAGATGGCACTGCAAAAAAATTGACTTTGCGACATTTTTTTTGCGAGGGTACGGTACTGTACAGTGTATTTTGAGAGACCGCGAAGGATTTTTTGTGGAAATGTCAAGATTTTGGAATTCATCTGTACGTAGTACAACGACCCAGTCAGCCTCCGGTTTTCAACGTCGTCTTGTACCTACTGTAATCTTGTTGAAGAAGCAAGGCGCGACGAAGAAATAATGTAGTCACAGCTCACAACAGGAGGACAAAGGTTGAGAGACAATCAAACCATGAGTTGCGTTGGCCTTGGCATCACTGGATTCGTGACAATTCTTAAAAACGATGCATGTCTATCTCCAAAACGACTTGATCAACCTCCGGTTTTTTAATTTTTCTTTCAAAGAGAGGCGTTGAAAAAAAAAAGAAATTGTTGTGGCAAAGTTTGGTGGCAATCGAGTCACGACTCACCATTTTGCCTAGAAATGATATTTTTCCTGTATAAACACGCTGCAACCTAAAGTATGATATCATACAGTATATCACATGCAGTATGTATCATAATTTTGAGCAATGTCGGATTTCTCACCTTGCGAGGACGCGTCTGCGAGAGGAAGCAGGTAAGCGGGCAATGAAATTGGGGTGGAACCTGCTATCATACTCGTATATTTTTGTTCCTCTTTCGTCTCTTCCCCATTGATCCCCCTGTTTTTTTTTGACAGACGGCCATCGTCAAGAGTGTGAGTGGAAGCATACAAGCTGTTTTCAGGGCATTGTCTCACCCCTCTTCCTTCAAAATAGAGCAATGCACGGTAGAGACGCGGGCAAGAAAAATGCGTTCCAGCGCCACAAAGAAGATGCCAGCTTGCGCGAGCAGGTACGTGAACAGCACGATTTGATCGATCGACACGCGCGGTCTTACATTTTTCACGGGGCAATAGCAAGCACATGAAGAGACATCCAGGGTGTACCAAGAGTTTGTCGCGTCGTTTGAAGCAAAAGAGTATGCGACGGGCACGTCGGGCTTTGTCAAGGGGGCCTCATCGTCAGGTGGTGCCAGCAAAAGTACATTCCAGCCCATGACCTTTGTCAAGGCCGGTGGCGCGCAGCAAGCGGAGGCGGAGGCACCTTCCAAGAGGCCATACGAAAAGATGAGCACCATATCTACGCTCGACGATCACGAGCCGCCCGCGGAAATTAGCAACACGGGCGCGCCAAAGGGCAAAAAATTGCGCCAAATGGACACGTTCCTGGAGGAGCTTAAAAGGTAAAGGTGGCATTGTACGCGCCAATGGGTTTCTCACCACGAATTTTTCCGTGTGGGGGGACGTGAGGGAACAGACAGCAAGAGAATCGTAGCAAGGGCATGGACATCAGCGGTGGCAGCGATGATCGGCCGAGCGCGTCTGACGCGCACACGACGAATTTGTTCCTTTCGGATCTCAGTGCGTCGGTGACAGAACTGCAATTGTGCCACACCTTTGGTGTGTATGGCCCGATCGCGTCTGTCAAGATCATGCGGCCGCGCGCCGACGATCCGACAGACCGCAAGCGCATCTGTGGCTTTGTCAGCTTCATGCGACGTGATCATGCTGCCGCCGCCCTCGAGCATCTCGATGGCACTGTCCTCGAGGGCAAAACTATCAAGGCTGGATGGGGCAAGCCCGTGCCACTGCCACCCGTCCCCTACTTTAGTAAGTGTAAAAGAAAACAGTGTACCTGGATGACGAATTGACACGCTTTTTATCATCACTTTGCAGTGATGCCACCCAAACCTGCTCAACCAGAAAGACGTCGCTTTCCATTCACTGCCCAATTGGTCCCTCAGGCGAATGTACGTCGTAAAAAAAAAGTGGTCAGAGCGCGTCGTTCATCTCCAATTTTTTCTTGTTTTTGTCCATTAGGGCCGCGAGCGCCCCGAGATCAACGTGCGCTTTCCCAAGAATAATCGCACCGTGCGCATTATCCATCGCATGATCGAACGCATTGTCAAGTATGGCCCCAAGTTTGAGGTATAAACTGAAAAAAAAAACATCCCAAATGCCCAATTGACCCCTATTTTTCGACTGCATAGGGCATGATCATGCGACGCGAGCACGGCAATCCACAATTTCGCTTTTTGTTTGATCACACGGTATTACTCTAGCTCAATTGGAGCGCGTTTCGATGGTCTCTGACACGTCCATTTCTTTTTTTTTTCTGCAGTGTGACGACCATGTGTATTATCGATGGCGGCTATATTCGATCTTTCAGGGCGACACGCCACAGGCATGGCAAACGGAGCCGTTCCAGATGTACGACGATGGCGTGTGGTGGATCCCGCCGCGAATTCCGGACATTCCCTTTGATGAAGACGTAAGACGCAACATGAAAAGTTGTCATTGGCCGCTCACTCTTTTTTTTTCTTCCCAGGGCCCCATTGACATGTCGTGGGACTCTGACGACGAAGCGGCGGAGCGTGGGCGTCTTGGCCTTGGCAAGGGCCAGTTGGGCAAGATTGGACGTGAGCGGTACGAGGTTTTGCTGCGGCAGGTAACGCTGCAGCGCGGGACGATTGCCAATGCAATGGCATTTGCCATTGAGCGCGCCGATGCGCACGACGATGTGATCAAACTCACGGTCAAGGCGGTCGTCGCGCCAGGCGCGTCGGTCACGGCCAAAATCGCGCGGCTCTTCCTCGTTTCCGACATTTTGCATAACAGTGGCGTCCACGTCACCAATGCCTGGCGCTACCGCGAGGGATTTGCTCACCATTTGCCAGACATATTTGCTCACCTCCACGACATCTATCGGTCCATCTCGGCGCGGCTCAAAGCCGAGCAATTCAGGGTAAAAACAGGAAAAAGGAAACGACGCGGTGTCATGGAAAAAAAAGGACGAAACGCACAGCGACTGACCCATCTTCTTCTCTTTTTCTATGCACAGAGATACGTCATGACGGTGCTTGGCGCTTGGGAAACGTGGATGTTGTTCCCCAAACACGAGATTGAGCGTCTCAAGGGCATTTTTACCGCCGATGCCAGTCAAAAGCACGCAAGCACGTGATACCCCCGCGCCCTGGAGACCGAGCAAACGCAAAATCGGTGCGCACTCTGGCGCAGCCACGCTCTTTTTCTTTTCTCGCTACACTCCCTCCCTTTTCTTCTTCTTTTTGAATGAATCTGTAAATAAAAATAGAGGGTATATGGGATTTGATTCGATTTTACGCAGTGGACGCGTATCAAAAAACATGCGCGCCTTGCCATGTCACCGGAACAACATGACGGCGCTTTTGCAACGCGTCAAACTCCACAATTGTCTTTGCAGCGCGTTATTTTTTTTTTTTTTGTCAGAATTTCATCTTTTTTTTTTATTCTGTGAAAACTACAACAAATTTTGACTGAGTTGATAAAAGGTATTGCTAATGGCCCTGGCAACGGTCGCGTTGGCGGCGGTGACGCTGGACTGGAGCAACATGGCAAGATCTTCAAGTTTTGAGTTGAGTGCGTCATTGCCAATGATGTGGACGGAGGCACTTGGGTGCGCATGCCTCGGCGCCAGAAGGTGGAGAATGGCGCTGACTGCTTCATTGAGCTTTGCGCTGCCGCTTGTTGCACAGACTTTGACGAGTTGGGCGTCAACGGCGGCGTGAGCCCCGTCCTTGAGCACTGCCTTGCCAATTTGTGCAAAAATACGGGCGGCGGGCAGCCTGCCACGGTCAAAATCGGCGAGTGTGTATAGGGCTGTAATTGATGGGCCAGGGTGATGGGACCGGATGCGCGGCACAAGTGGTATGTTGTTGGCGCGTGGAATTTGGTCTTGAGCTGGCGCAATTGGCTCGTGATATCGGTGCTTGCGCATGATGAGGCGGTGGGGTTGGACGCAAGTTTCAATGCACGCTCGATGGACTCTTGATCGACATAGACACGCGTCGCCAGCGACTCTTTCAATGTCTTTAGCGTGAAAATCGATGTGATTGCGCCGACAGATGGTTGTGTGTTGATGGTGGGGTCCAATCTGATGCAAGAGGAGATGAGCGCGTCGAGCGAGAGCGTGCCAATCACCAATTTTTGGCCGTCTGGAGACGCCAAGGTAGTGGGCCATACTTGCGCATGTGGAAGTTTAATGGGCGGTGGCAGTGATGTGGCCATGGTCACTTGCTTGCGTGTGCCAAATGGCTCGCGATGCACATCCACCGTCTTTTTGCGCGCATACACCTCCACTGTATTGACCATGATGGCCTCGCCCGTGTCGATTCGCAGCAATATACAGCCTGCAAGCAACTGTGCGGCAAAATACTTCATATGTGAGTGGAAATCGAGGTCTTGATTGAGGAGATCACACAATTGGTCGGTCAACAGGGAGAATCGGCGTCGCTGGAGCAAGTTGGTATATGGAGACACAGACAAAAGCGCTCGAAACGCGTCGTCAAGCGCGTCCTTGTACGTTAGGCATCGATTGCACAGCAAAGAACCGCCATCAGCACCATCGAGTTTGCGTTTCGAGGGCACAACCTTGATTTCGACAGGCTGGCTTGAAGGAAGCGCACATCGACACGCCACCGTCGCATGCGCCAAGACATTTTCCTCGACGCCCGCAGCAGTGACAATCGCCACAGGTTCGAGTTCCAGCGCGTCTACAATGCCAATGGTCCTTGTTGCCACGGTAGGTGGCTCGTGCTGCTGGTTGCACGCAAGCAGGATCGCGTCGCGCCTGCTGCGGCTCGGCGCCATGGGTAAATCGGGAATCGCAGGCATCAAATTGGGTATCGGTACATCGCTAGGAATTGTGACAATGTCTTGCAGATCAATTTTGTCATTTTGAAAGAATTGCGCTGTTTCTAGAGGCGCAGATGGCTGCAATGACTCGAATGACGCGTCGTTCGTCTTGATGGTGGCCTCTGTTTCACTGCCATTGAGAACTTGAGTCGCGTCCTCGTCAATTCTGGCAAGAAAAAAAGCTGTGTCAAAGTGGGAAAAATGATAAAAAAGTGAAATCTTACGCGTTTTCATGGTTGTCGTGCTGATTCATGTGTTGAATGAGCGCATCCATGCCCCTCATCAATTCTGGACACACCGCACAGCGGTATTGCGGACCGCTGTGTGTCATTTCTGTCGACGCGCTGCCCAAAGCGCTTTTGGACGGCCGACCGCGGGACACCTGCGGATACGTAAGCCCATGTTGCTTGGCCAGGTGGCGCCGGACATCGCTGCGCCTCGACAACTCCAACTTGCAAACGTGGCAGGCCGCTTGATTGCTGCCGGAGGGCTCACAAGCATTCATTTTTGCACAAGACGAAGAAGAAAAGACGATAAAAAAAAAAAAAAAAAAAAAACCAGGCTAAAACGCCGCAAGCGAAGAGGTCGTCCAAAAAAAATCAGCTCGCTCCGGAAGGCCAACTTTTTTTTTTTTTTTTGCAGCCTTTTGGGGTAATTTTTGCTTTTCTTCTTGCTTTGCTGTACTTTATGCGAGTCGATTCGTGCCGCACGCTTTTTCACCTGCGCATCGCTCTCTCAACGGTACAAAAATGGTTGTTGCAGTTCAATGGCTGATTTTTTTTTCTATTTTTGTTGCAAAAGGTGTTGGAGGTGGTACTTATTTTGCCCGAAGACAAGGTCGACTGGTTCAACGACAACGATATTCACGCGACACTGGTCCCATTGCTGTATGAATCGATTGTCTCCCAGCTCGTCCGTGGCTCGACGGTTGTAAAAAAGAAGAAAGATTTGGACGAGACGAGCCGCAGCCTGAATCAAGGTAAGATGATCCTCATTAAAATGCCAATTGCCCTCTTTTCATGCCAATTGGCCTTTGTTGTAGCTGGCATGTTCACGCTGTCGTATTGTTTCCGCTGGCACGGCAAGGCGCGCTCCTTTTTGATACGCGTAAGCAAGGATGCATGAACCACGCGACGCGTGAAATTCTCAAATTCTTTTTTTTTTTCGTGTCAGACTCGCTCTCCCGGGCGACAAAAGGCCATTTATCGCTCTGTGAACATGGTCCCGTACGATTTGCACATTCATCTTCAAGACCCGCAGCCTGATCAAACGCTGCACAATTACTTTACCACGTCCACGGCGTAAAAATCGAATAAAATTCCCCTATACCCTAATTTTTATTTACAAGAACACGCCCTGCTCTTCATCATTGTCGTCCTGGCCGTTTTGAGACGACTGCTCGTGCGTTGGTGGTGCCAAGTAGCGCTCGCGGAACGTGGCGACCGTGTCAGCGACCTCTTTTGCGGCGGCGTCGTTGATACGCTCGCGAATGACGTCAATGGCCATGTCAATGCGTTTGTCCTGGCGTTGCAGGACCTCCATGTTCTCTTGGACCGCTTGCGTCAGCTCGGGATCGGCCCCGTCTGGGTCAAAGTCGCGTATTTCTTGGTTTGAACGAAGTAGATGGACCATGGCGTTTTGAATGGCCGGGATCTCGGACAACAGTGTGGGGATCGGCATCTTCTCCAAGGCCTTGCGAAACTGGTCCAAGTCCATTGTTTTTATATGCGAGAAAAAAGAGGGGGTATGTACAAAAAGCAGAAAAAGTGGAAAAAAAGAATAGAAAAAAGAGCGCCGCTGCGCCAGAGAGAAAGCGAAATTGGAACAAAAAATTAACCCCGCTAGCAGGCGTCTCTTGACACCAAGAACATTGTAAATCAAACAGCAAGATCTGTCCATGTCACCGATTTTCGCGATGTTTACCATTTTTACCATTACAAGTGCGTCTTATTCTGGGAGAATTTCTATTCCCTGTTGCTGCATCAACGTTCTCTCGTTCAAACGAGCTTACTCTTGTTGTACTGCGGCCGTTTGTTGAGCGGCAGTGACCAATTTTCAAAATCGCGATTTTTCCAAGGGGTGCAGTCGAGGAGTGGAAAATGCTGAAATTTGGGTCAGAGGATCACCGTGCCATTCAACCATATAGTGAATCCATCGTCATTCACCGATGGAAACACAATAAAAATAGGGGGTCCATTGTCTGGTTGTCGCGTAAAACCCAAAAAGTTGCAAATTTTCACGTCAAGGCAAACTCAACGAACATCAGCCGCAGCGCCTTGAAAGTTGGCTCATCAGAAAGAGCAGACGCAAGCACGTATGTATGTGTTTGTGATCTTTTTTTTTGCTCGAGGCGTGATGTGAAGCATTTACCGGGCAGCGCTGCAGATGTTTCAGGAAGTAAGCCAAGCGAGGCAAGAATGCTTCTACAACATGATTGGACAGGACAATGGATATCTGTCGGTTTTGATAATTGAGCAAACCAGCGTGCTCTAGATTGCCATGGGGGCGCGCAATGGTCAGGTCTGGATATAATCGGTGGAACTCCACTAACAAGGCCTCGATGCGCGGCCGGTGCGTACCCAGGATGGTCTTGTCCGTCATTGCCTTGCCCAAAAGCAATTGTTGGACGCCGCGGGCAAATTCTTTCAAGTAAAAGCACGCTGGGATTGGCTGTTGATCTTCAAATTGCGAGACGATGTAAAACTTCATAAACGCATGAGGATGCTCATGAGCGTCACGAAGGCGCCACTCTCGCGAATTCGCGCCAAGACGTGCTGTGCTGGACCTCAAGCCTGCGACGATTCTCACGCTGCAAGTATGGAAAAAGATGCATTAGCTCGTTTGACGGTGGCTTCAAGTTTTTCAAAAGATGTACACGGAACATCGCAAAGACGAACATGCCTACACGTTGTACAAAAAAGCGCGAACTCACCTGTGCCGATGCACTCTTCCTTCAAGCCGATCCTTAGACATCAAGGTTGTGCCGTCGAAGGATGCAATATCAATGGTGCCAATGGGCCTAGCTAATTTTTTGCTCAAATAAATATTAATTCGTCATCGCGACCCCCTCCCCCCATCTACCGGGGTTTTTAACAACCTGATGAAGCTCTTACTAGTATTTTAAATGTTACCCAGAGCGTAGAAACTCATGGTAATGTTTAAATTGCATGTCCAATTGCAGGATTTTGAGTCATTTGTGATTTGGTTCAAATAATGCAGGTTATTCTAATAAAAGTGCCTCCAAAACAGCTTGAATAAACATTTTGTTTTGCCAGCCGATGCAAAATTTAACTTAGAATCAAACGAAGTACTTACACGGTGTCCGTTACTTTATTAAAGGTTTGAGGAAATTGCGTTTAATGAAAATTTGGCTGATTTTGTTTTTTTACTTTTGCGATTTTTTCGCATTTTCACCAAGAGAGCGCGACCCAAAAGTATCACCATTCGATTCTAAATTAAATTTAACGTCCAGGGGCGACGCGTCACACGCTCCAAGAGCACTTTACGGGGGACCTATGATGGCAAGAGATTAAAAACGCCAGCCTCCAAGATTTTATTGCGCAAATTATAGGTACACGCGTCCCCGGATGGCGGTTCGTTGCTGTCCAAAGAAGGATGCTTTGACTGTAGGCTTCTTATCAGTCGCATTCTCGCCGATATCGGGAAGGCAGTCCTGAAGGACGGAGCCGGCGCGATCAATGACGGCCAACTCGTACAAGTCTGCTGACCAATGCTCAGCGGCAAATCGAACAAAGCAGTCGGCTCCATCCTCCATTTTGTGATGGCAATGCATGCTCACCCTGGTGCCACCATTCACAAAATTGGCCATGATTCACTCAATCCAACCCTGGAAGACCTTGTCATGCTCCTCCAGTCCAGCGTCATCGCCGCTAACCGCGACCGTCCCGAAAGCCATTTAGAGATGCCTTTCATGAACTCTGTCAAAATTTGTTCTAATTTTCACAGAATAAATAGAAAAATGATTGAAATACAAAAAAAATCACGCGTCGTCAAACATTTTAAGCCCTTACAGCTCCGTGAAACCGATTTATTTGACAAGAGAATCCAATCCTGCATCTTTTTGTTATATCATAGCGAAATATCGTGGCTTGTGAAGTCTGTGGCCTAACAAGTTTGCCCTCAAATCTTTGATCACATCGTGCCAGTGCACAGTTTGCGTCCATCGTGACAGCTTAGCGGACGAGAAATGATGTGCGAGCGCGTTTCTTTCCAATGGCACAAGTTTTACCGAGAGCGAGACAGCACGAAATGAAAAGAAATCGTGGATTTGCACCATATTTACGATAATTTGGCCATTTTTCAGTGACCCTAGCTATAATGCCTTGTATTTCGAGTGAGCACGCCCCCCGAGGCTCTGCGGCAGCTGGATGGCGCACAAGTCGATGGTCAAAAGTCATGAATTTTTCAAGGGCAGTATGATTACAATCGAGGGTTGGAAAACAGTAAAATATTTCGACCCTTTGATTGCCACGCCATTTTACCGCCTATGATAGTAGTAAGCACACGCCAGTAACCGACAAAAAAGCGCATTACAAATCTGGCGGTGCTTCAATGGGTTTTGCGTGAAACACGAAAGCTACAATTTTTTATCACAAGGCAAACTCAACGAGGAATGGCCACAGCCCCTTGAAAGTCATGTCATCAGAAAGAGCGTGTTCAGATGCGTGTGTGTATGTCCATGATCAGTGAAAAAGATGAATTCTGGCAAAAATAACGCGCTACAAAGATTGTAATGAATTTTGACGCGTGTCAAAAGCGCGTCAGGTTGATTATTTCTGCTCTTTTTTTTTTTTGCATCACATTCGCGCACCTGGAGCAATGTCCTGCTAGTGGACGCATCGGCAAGGCTCTATGGGCACGTTTTATTTGTGTAATTAGCGCGCAAAGTAAGATCTAACAATTTCTCGCTGCTCGCCAACCAGCAATATTGGATCTCTCTTTTTTTTTTGCATTTTCGTGGTTTCTCGAGGGCCATTCACCACGTGTGTAAGTTTAGCGTCATTCATACCCATATTTTTCAATTTTGCCTTAAGTGCGTCGCCATTGCCAAACTTTGATTCATGGGCTTCAAGGATGCGTGGCGCCTGGGATTCGAGATCCTCAGGCTGCCGCGCGCTTGCTATTTCACGTCAGGACGCGTTTTCGAGCTCCACAGTACTTTATTGTCGAGCACAGGTTGCTTTTGCGCGCCTAATGACATCCATTGATGAATTTCTCTTAGGGCCATCAATTCCAATAGCCCCAAACTAAGAATAGCAGAGGATTGGGGCAAGAAGCGCATCGACATAGCCAGATGGGTTCGGGTTCTTGCGCTCAGAAAGTTTTTTTCTTTTTGGCGGGGCAGACCCCGCCGTTTTCGTGTGGTAAGTATCCACTCAACTTTTGTGCGTTTTTTGGGCGACAAATTTTGCGGTCTTTGATTTCACACAGCAATGGCGACGCACAAAATCCAAACTTGGTCAGATTTCCATAGGCACAAAATGTCTCTTATGTTACCACAAAAAAATGCAGCCTGAGCGGCGGCATTGGGCGTCTCGACTCCCTGTTTCTTTTCTTTTTCCTTGCCCACTTTTTCTGATGCCTTCTCGTTTCGACTCGCTATCGCAACGTTCGAAAAAATACCCCAGCTCCTCTTCCGTGCTGCCATATCATGTGCAAAACGACCAAATAGACACCGAAGAGGCGGATTTGGCCGACGACACAAAGCGCGCAGCTCGATCAACATGGCAGGTAAGAAGAACAACTCACAAAAAAAAAAAAAAGGCCAAAGCAGTAAGCCAAAAAAAATTCAATCTTTTTGGGATTTTTGATGTTTTTAGGCGTCCCGACGATACCAATTTCTTGTTGCCGTGCTTGTGTTTGGCAGTGTGGTGTGGCTAGCGAAGCTGTTCATATTCAGGGCGACCTTTGGGACACGGCGCGCCGCGCCGGACATGACTTTTCACAATGGCACGCATTATTTTGGCCCGACCGTGATTCTGATATCCATTGACGGCTTCCGCAGCGACTATTTGCAGCGCGGCGTCACGCCAAATATGCTACAATTCGGTAAGAATACAATGCATGCAGTCGGCCAGCCATTCGCACGATAAAAGGCTCACTTTTACCACCTCTAGCCAGCCAGGGCGTGCGTGCAGAGTACATGACCCCATCGTTCCCGGTAAGATTGGGCGCATTGCATGCATCCCAAGCCTTCGGATCACGCAACATGGGAAGAGCGTGGCCAATTGATCTGATCGCGCGGGCCTCCTTTTTTTTTTCCCCCTTTAGTCGATCACGTTCCCCAATCATTGGACACTCGTCACCGGCTTATACCCTGAGGCTCATGGCATTGTTGGCAATGAGTTTTACGATCCCAAGCTCAAGGAGACATTTATTCACAAAAAGGTGGAGATCAGCAATCATCCTAAATGGTGGGGTGGCGAACCTGTAAGACGAAATGGAAAAAAAAAGAGGATCGATGCCTTTTTTTTTTTTTGCATGGATGAGGTGACTCAATTGCGCGTCCCAATAGATCTGGAAGACGGCCAGCAACCAAGGGAAGCGATCTGCGGTGGTGATGTGGCCTGGGTCTGGCGTGTCATCGATGCGTCCTGACGATTTGATGGATTATGAGCGCGGTGTGACGGCAATGGCCAAGATGGACCAGGTGCTGTCGTGGCTAGACCGGCCTTTGGCGGAGCGGCCGCAGATGATTTCCGTGTACGTGCCTCAGGTGGATCAAAAGGGGCATGGTGGGGGTCCCGATGGTCCGCAGCTAAACACGGTGCTCAAATCGATTGACGACGCGATTGGGCATCTTGTTGCGGGGCTCGAGGAGCGCAATTTGGAAGGCTTTGTGCACACAGTGATTGTCAGTGACCACGGGATGGCGGCCACAGACAAGCAGCGTGCCATCTACTATGACGAGATTCTGTCTGCACAATCGCTGGCGCATATGATGGACCGCGAGGCATGGCCATTACTGAATTTGCGGCCCAAACCGGACGCGCCGGCGTCAGCATTGCAGCAAATGTACGACGAATTGGACACGTATGCGCGATTAAATCCGGACACGGCGCATTATCGCGTGTTCCGCCGCGAAGATGTGCCCGAGCATTACCATTACAGCAACAATGAACGCATTGCACCCATTGTCATGGTCCCTGACGTCGGCTACACCATTGTCCAGCGCGGCGGATACTTTCCACGCGGCGTGCACGGCTACGATCATCTGTCCGAAGAGATGCGCGCCATCTTTTTTGCGCGTGGTCCACGCATTGAACGCGCATGGGGCCGTGGCGCCGTTCTCCAGCCGTTTCAAAATGTCGAGATCTACCACTTTGTGGCGGATTTGCTGCATTTGGACCCTGCTCCTACCAATTGCACCCTTTGCAGTCATTTTGTGTCCAAACAAGAGCAAATTGCGTAATAAAAGAGCAATTGGTCTCTATTGTAAAAATCTATTTCCTTTTGTGCCCTTTTTTGACGCGTCGACAGCGATTGGCCCTGTCGATCGGCGGATATTCCGCATTTTGAACCAAAGACTGGCCAGCGGACCCTTTTCTTGCCAAGACGGAGCTGAGGTTCATGGCATGGTGGCCCCAATCAAAAAGGGCAATCCCTTTTCTTTTTTTTTTTTTTTTTTGCTTGTTGTTGCTTTGGGTCTTCTTTTTGCCCTGTTGCTTCGTTTTTTTTTTTTTTTTTTTTTTTTTTTTTTTTTTTTTTTTTTTTTTTT
>KV441929.1:158203-228571 GCA_001650995.1 Gongronella sp. w5
TGGCCTTTTTGTTTGTTTTTTTTTTTTTTCTTCTTCTTCTTCTTCTTTTTTTTTTTGTTCTCTTTTATTGCCATCCTAGCAGCTTATGGCCCCTCAGACCATACCCTCCGATACGGCCAGCAGCAACAAGTCCGACACGATCCACCGGCGCAGGCGGCGGCCAGTACCTGTGCTGACGATTCATCACTTGACCCTGTACTCGTCGTCGTCGCCGCACAACTTGCTTGAAAAGACGCATACTTCTCCAGAGGCCTCTTCCACCACCGCCTATGGTCATACCACGTAAGAGTTGCTTTGCTTCCTTTTGGCTTGTTTCGGTTTTTTTTTTTGAATTTTGGTTCGGCTCGAGCAATTTTACGTGCCTTTTTACGAGCCTTTTGCGAGTGACCCCTGTCTTGACAAGGAAACTAAATGGATGATCTGATGCCCTTTTTCTCTTTTTTTCGCGCTTTAGCGCTTCCTGGAGCAAGCCCACAACGCCGCCGGCCGCTGCACAGCCTGCATACGCGTCAAATCGGCCCCATCGCACGGAAATGCCACCGCCACCTCATCAGGTACCATTAAAGGCTCGCCAGCACGCGACATGCATTGCCAAGAATGCTAATTTTATATCTCTTTCTCTTTAAATTCAGGCATCGCCTCGGTTTACGACGGTCGATCCATTGCATCCGGGCAGTGCGCATTTTTCCAAGCCGTCCTACCAATATAGAGATCCATTGCGCCCCACCGACGCACATGTCACGCCGTCGGGGCAATCATCGCCATCGTTCACGGCGGCTCCGCCATCTCGACGTGCTTACAAACCCACGACATCGTCATCTACGACGGCATCGCCGCCACCGGCACCTGACGCGCGCTTTGACGGCCTGGTGTCGCAGCTTGTGGATATGGGATTCGATGCTGACAGGGCCAAGATTGCTTTGATGACATGCGCCGACCATACCCTGCAGGGCGCCCTGGATTTACTCGTGTCGTCCAAGCCATCGCCGCCACTAAAGCCATCGCCGCCATCCGTGTTCACGCCGCCGCGCGCGTCGTCGTCGTCGTCATCGCCGGAATCATCCGATGACAACATTGACGACGATTCCGCTTGGGAACATCAACAAGAATTGCGCCGACGTGAATATATTGCCAATTTGAAGAAGAAGCATCAACCCGCACCACCAAAGCCTGCACCCAATGCCTCGTATTTTGCACCGCCACCACCGACGCAACCCAAAACGACGAAACCTACACCATCGCCGCCCAAGGCGTCCAATGACACCAACCATGGCCACAAACCCACCACCCGGCCATCCTTTGCCACATCCACAAGCACGGCGTCATCAGCATCGTCGCCACCGCAGCCTGCGCCCAGCACGTCGTCGTCGCGATCCGGCTTTTTGTTCAATATGTTTGGTGGCAAATTTACCCCTGGTGCTGCACCGAGCGGTGGCGGCAGTCATACGTCGAGCCACAGCGGGGGGACAAGCAGCAATGGCAGCAGTGCACATGCGACACCGAGTCCTGCGGCGTCGTTTCAATCCGCCAACACGCAGACGGTCGAAACAGCATCGTCGTCAAATATGCAAAAGGCGAGCAATTTGCGAAATCGAGGCAACGATTTGTTTAAACTTGGGTATTATCGCGAGGCCGAGGTGTCGTACACACAGGCGCTGGCCATGCTGCCTGCGCGTCACCACCTGACCGCTTTGATCAGCAACAATCGCGCGGCAGCGCGCCTAAAGATCCAGCAGCACCGCCAATGTGTTCTTGATTGCACAACCACCATCGATTGGGCGCGTGAACAGCTTGATTTGCCCGGCAATAGCGGCGGCGCCTTGTCCCTGCTTGTTGACGGCGAATTGATCAACATCAAGTGGCACGACCAGCTCGTCAAGGCCCTCACGCGCAAAGCAGACGCCCTCGAGCAAATGGGCCGCCAGACAGAGGCCGCTGCCGCCTACCAGGAACTCATCACCGCTGATCCCGCCAACACACGTGCAAAGGACGGACTTGCACGGTGCCGAAATGTGAACAAGCCAACACCACCACCACCAACTTCCTCGTTCTTTCCAAAACAGCCGTCCGCCGCAGCATCAGCAGCATCATCAGCGACAAGAGCAACAACGGCATCCACGGCGTTCCCGGGCCTCGATTACAGCATTTTTGAAAAGCCGCCAGTCGAGGAAGAGGAGCCAAAGAGCGAGGCCGTGCGCGCCATGCGTGAGCGTCAAAAGAAAAAGGCCGAGGAGGACCGCGAACGCTTACTCAAGCAAGATGTCGTCAACACGCGCATTGACGCGTGGAAGCGCGGCAAGGAAAAGAACATTCGCGCCTTGCTCACGACGCTCGACACACTCATGTGGCCTGCCGCCAATTGGCGCGGCGTCACCACGGCCGAGCTTCTCGAACCGAAAAAGGTCAAGGTCACCTACATGCGCGCCATTGCCAAGGTCCACCCCGACAAGGTAGGTCTCTCCTTCACCCACAAAAAAAAAAAAAAAAAAAGCGAGACAGAGAGAAAGCGAGAAGAGTGGAACCATTTGCTGACACGCATTTCTCTTTTTCAATCCCAGCTGTCCGCGGACGCGTCTGTGGAACAACAACTGCTGGCCACCAGTATCTTTGCCGTCCTAAATCAAGCTTGGGATACTTTCAGATCGAATAATGTCATGTAGATTTTCTGTTTCACTCCTTTTTTTTCCAATCATCATTTGTTGGCAGTGTACTTTTTTAACATCTGAATAAAAGCAACATCTCATCTTTCAGCGAATGTCCCTGGCCTAAGATACAGTATGATACAGTATCTTTCAAAAAAAAAGCTGTACGTACAAAAAATGCCCGAGAAAATGCAGCACATGTGCACAATTTATTGAATCATGATTTTGTGGTGATTTTACCGGTACGTACACTGCAAAAAAGCGCTTGAATCGCATTATTTAATCGCAATGGACAAAATCTGACGCGTCGTGTGATTTCAATGCCTGCAGCAGTGCGCTGCACTGCATTAAAAGTACAAATTTTCATCTTGAAAAACGACAATAATGCGTGTTTTTCGAACTTTATGATACCGGCCTGCTGTGGTGCCTCCAGAAATTTTTTTACAGCCTGGTCATCCGCTGATGAAAAACGCGTCGCGGGATGATGATGATCTACAGCCCAGGGCTCGCGACGGATCTGCCCGATTTTTTTTGACGCTGCAAATGCAAAAAACACCTAATTTGGCCTGTTTTGCATTTATCTCGCCATCCACTTGGATGATCCGGCTCAAAATTGGCTGCCTTGCGTTCAGCGCAAAATTTGCAACAAAAAAGCTCAAAACACCAAAGCGCTACGACCACTTTTGAAAAATTCAGGGGTCACTCAGGGGTCACACATTTCAAACTCAGAAAATGCCAAATTAATTTGTGAAATTTTTTGTGAAATTTCGAACTCCGAGTGATCAATGCATCCCAAACAGGTAACTCCGACAATTTGCTATTGGCAGAAAAAATGGCTGGTCGACTTGAGTTTAAGAAAAAAGCCCAAAGAAGAGTGACGCATGAACGGCGATCGACTGAGAAAATTGCCTACTTTTGGCAAGATTTTTTGCAAAATTTTAAAGTTTGACACTTCCAAATTAAGGCGCGTAAATTCATGCATGGAATTTTTTCTGTCATATCATACGTACTGTATTTTTTTATTTTTTTATTTTGCAAATTTTTGTGCGCTGCGTCGTGGTACTGTAATTAATGGGCTGCAGCCTGGTGAAGAAATGACCGATGCAAAAAGTCAAAACCCAAGCTAGCGCGCCGCAGGTCATCCCACTAAGTGCTTTGCCCTCCTGTTCGTTAGTAAAACTACAGTACAATAAAAATCGGGTGTCGATTATTAGTAGACCGTTGTCGAGCAAATTGCGATCAAAAAAATGTTGAAAAAGTGGATTTTCTCTGCGAGTTTTGGTCATCCATCGATGAAACTGCAGGTCTCATTCCATAGATACTACTGTATGCAAGAGCAGCTTACGTATATTTACCGTACAGTACGACAACATTACTGTAAAAGTGACAACAAGGGTCTCCGTGTTTCATGATGTTGCCGAGAAAATCAAGTTTGGAAATTAATCCAAGCAATAACGTTTGGTAGACTTTTGCAAGCAAACGTGCGTGCAACAACGTTGTTCTTCTTCATCCATCAGCGGGCGAGCAAACAATCCGAAAATGACGCTTGCTGGAATGCTGCGTGCGTGTCTTTTGTATGATGGTGCCAGTTTTTTCATATCCCCGATCCACGATAAAAATGCATGTCGAGAGCAGCAACAAGTGCTGCTACTGTAGTAATAAATTTGTAAAAATACTGTACGTACGTACGTAGTATCATCGCATTTTTGAATTCATCTGGCGGGGAACAGCAGCTCAGATGCTTAGTACTGTAGTGAGTCACTGGATTTCAATGATTCAGCGAAATGAGTCGCTGCTTGGAAAAAGTCGTGGCAAAGTTTGGAGGCAACCAACCAAGCAAGCTTCTTCAAAACTTTTTATGGTACCGGTGTCAGGAATGTGCTTTTTTTGTGTGCCCCTTTTTCCTTTTTCCTTTTTCCTTTTTTTTTCTTTTCCGTATTTTAGCCCTTTTCTTGCTTTTCGCAACCCCTATCCTTTCTTTCTTCACCCTTTTGCTCTTTTTTCTTTTTTTTTCTTTTTACTTTGCACGTTTTAAAACCACTGTCTGCCAGTGGTAAGTGTTGTATTTGCCTGCTTTACAGAGCTTGATTTAATAAGAAAAGCCCTCGTTCTACCTTTGATGCACTTGCGCAGGCTGAAACGTCGTTGCTCAAGCTTGAATTCAGGATCCTGATTCACCTTTGTTATATCCAAAATGTCATTGATCACCTAAAAACAACCAATGAGACTATTTTCCAGACTTTTTTTCTCTTGATTTTACCGTGAGCAAGTGGTGGCCACTTGTCTGGATGACCTCGAGGTGCTCAATTTGTTCCTCGTTGAGCGTGGAGCGCTCTTGTAGCAGAAGATCGGTCAATGCGATGACGGCGCCCATGGGTGTCCTAATGGAGGGCGCGTAATAAAAAGTGAGATCGGGTTTCGAATGGGTGGCATCATGCGATTTTTTTTTTTACCGGATCTCGTGGCTCATGTCGGCGAGGAACTTGATTTTGTTTTCGGCGTCTTGTAATGCAGCATTTTTTGCCATGGTGAGGCGCTCCAATTCGCGCAAATTGCGCAATTCAGCGACGATGCGTGGCTCGATGGCCTGAAGGAGCTGCAGGGTGCATTCTTTGTCCTACGAAGATCGCGTCAGACGACAATTTTATGCTTCGAAAACTCGCTTACTCATTTAAATCCTAATTTTACTCAGCACCACATGAAGCAATGCAAGTACAATGAGCGTGAATGATTGCAATCGCCGCGTTTTGTCTGTGTCCAGCATCTGCTTCAAATTTGGGGCCAATTGAATACGTACCTCAGGAGAAAATCCAAAAGCATGTAAATGAGCCGAATGAGCTCCCAAACCAAAATCAAAAACATCGGTCTCCAGAATGACGCCAAACTTGTACACAACAACAAAGAGATGAAGAAACCACGGAAAATGCCAAAAAAGAGCGAGGTCCATTGGCTCGTTGGCGAGCAATGAGACATTTTAGATTTAATTTCAACCGCGAATTACACGGGAAAAACGCGTCCATAGATCCACACCGACGCGTCCACTAGCAAGAGACACGTCAGATGCGTGTATTTGGTTAGGAACAGGCACGTGTAACTCGGTGACTGACGCGGTTTTTCAAGCGTTGCAATCGACTAATAAACTTTGCTGTCGATCCCATTCTACCAAAAACTCATATTTTCCGTTGATCACCGAAAGCCACATACGCAGAGAACGATGCTCTTTCTGTTAATGTGTGTTTTGTGAAGAAACATGCACTTTTCGCTGAGATGACCTTGAGTCGAAAATAGGACCTAAATCGCATTTTTCACCGAACTCTGCCAATGCATTTTTGTTTTTTTTTGTACGTTTTTGTCGTTTGCAACGCGTGTTTTATCATGTGTATGTATGGCGCGGCAATCAGAGAACCTAAATTTTCTCATTTTCAAATCCATGACTGTGGCCCTTGGCAAAATGGCGATTTTGAATATTGAGCCTTACGCGCCATCGAGTGACCGTGCACGCTTGAAAACATGCCATTTAGACATTTCGACGCTTCTCTTCTCAGAAATAAAGAAAGATCTGGTGAGTTGATCACACCATAGACGCGAAACTCTAACAATTTTATCTAAATCCACCTTTTTTCATCTCAAGCCGTATCAAACTGGTAGCATCGCGTCCGGCTGGAACTCGGTACACTGACAGGCATCCTGAGCATTAAGGTGCACCTGCGCTGGCCAATGGCATGGCAACTAACCCCCCCCCCCGCGCGTTCTAAGCTTTTTTTTCTTTTTGCAGTAGCCAGCGACATTCGGCTGTCGAATTTGCTCCGAGGTCATAGTGTGAACATGGAGTGCACGCCGAGAAAAGAAGGCATGAGTTGAAACAAGCTTCATCTGCAGCATGACGTTGGAAAAAGGCATTCCCCTCCTCCATTTTCCCCCGTTTTCCCATTTTTTGACTCCTGCATCATAGGGAGGTATGTCACGCTCACGCGTCCGCAGCAATAGCTGATTGATAAATATGGTGTGCCTTGGGTCAAGGGGTCAGGTGAACAATCGTGGGGTAACAAAAAAAAAGTGCAACGTGAGACCATGCCTGCATGATGCGAGCGCACGCCAAACAACGCTCATATTTCGAAAGTGGTCTCAAAAGCCCTTTTTTTTACCCAAATATGGCGCCGAAATGGTCGCCAGCTTGCCCCTTAGCCGCCCTTTGGCTTTTTTTTTTTTTTTTTGCGTTTGGTGGTCCCTTTTTGCTTTGTGAATCCTTGGCACAATCTTGGCCACCCGTGTGCCACTGGTCGACTTGGCACACTCGGAACCGTCCAAGATCACTTTTTTTACAGTATTGCAATTGTCATTTTATGATAGAGCCAGCCCATTTGGTCGTTGGCGTGTTGCTGCTGCGCCTGCACGTAGATCGTTTTTTTTTTTTTTTTTTTGCCAGGCGCGTCACCGTTGTTTTTGCCAAGGCGGTCTAAATTGCTGTGCCTCACACTGACATCTTTTTGACGAACGCCTCAATCCTTTTTTCATTTTTGCTTTTTTTTTTTTTCTGCCAAGATCGGCGACGCTGCGGCCATTGTTCCATCTCCCACGCCAAATCAGCGCACCGCAGAAGCTGCCAAGATCGACACCATTCGTCTCACACTCCTTTTTGAGCTCTGCGATCAGAAATCAAAGCAGAGCGCGCCAAGATCGCCGTCATTTGCGTGCACATGGGTTGTTTTGTGCTTTCAGTGGCATTATGGCGTTGGATTTAATAAGGTTTGCTAGGGACACCGTAGAGGAGGGAGATGTGTCATATTTTTTTGCGACTCGGAGTGGCGCCACCCTGGTTTTGCATGCAACGCGACGCGAATAAGGCTGCGGCTCGCGTGCCGACGCCATGAAACTTCCTGGCCATCCATGGATTCCAAAGATTGAGGGCCGTGGCACAGCAAAATAAAAACAAAACGGCATGCCTTTGGTGTACTTTTTAATTCGCCAAGATGGCCATTGACGAGCTTGGCGTGCTTGACATTGGCAATCGGGTAGACACGAGGAGGAAAAGGGGAGTGATTTTCATTGTAGCACAAGGCCATTCAAGGTTTGACTCATCAAAGTCTTGAGCGTGTGGAGCCTTGGCCAGGGTTGAAATTGGGCAGAAAAAAAGAACAAGTTTCCATTTGTGGACGAAATCAGCCGACCTTTTGCGCGGATCAAGGACAAGAAATCCATGGCGAATGGACGATTCGGCGCTTGCTCCAATGTCCGCCATTCGGCACCTAGTCCGCCCGATGCATGATGAATTAGCGTATCACCAAATAAGGTAGGTCCAGGAGCACGCAACAACCCTTCTGCGCGGGAATCGTAGGATCCAGGGTTGTGGCAAAGTCGAACAAGAAAAAAAAAAGAGGCGGATCACAGAATTCGATGAACCTATAAAATCAGACGAGGACAGTGCCCTTTTTTCTCATTTTCTTTCTTTCAATACACTTTTTTTGTCAATTTTGAAATCATGAAATCTGAGGGCACACCCCCTGCCTCGGACACAATATCCACCGACGACCCAAAAATGGACAAGGGAAAGGGAAAGGACAAGGAAAAGGAAAAGAAGCCGTCCGTGCCACTCCACCAACTTTTCCGATATGCTGACAAGACGGATGCGCTTTTGATTGCGTGCGCCGCGCTTTGCTCGATTGTCGTGGGCGTTCTTGGCCCCGTTTCGATCATCAAGATTTTTTGCAAAATTTTAAAGTTTGACACTTCCAAATTAAGGCGCGTAAATTCATGCATGGAATTTTTTCTGTCATATCATACGTACTGTATTTTTTTATTTTTTTATTTTGCAAATTTTTGTGCGCTGCGTCGTGGTACTGTAATTAATGGGCTGCAGCCTGGTGAAGAAATGACCGATGCAAAAAGTCAAAACCCAAGCTAGCGCGCCGCAGGTCATCCCACTAAGTGCTTTGCCCTCCTGTTCGTTAGTAAAACTACAGTACAATAAAAATCGGGTGTCGATTATTAGTAGACCGTTGTCGAGCAAATTGCGATCAAAAAAATGTTGAAAAAGTGGATTTTCTCTGCGAGTTTTGGTCATCCATCGATGAAACTGCAGGTCTCATTCCATAGATACTACTGTATGCAAGAGCAGCTTACGTATATTTACCGTACAGTACGACAACATTACTGTAAAAGTGACAACAAGGGTCTCCGTGTTTCATGATGTTGCCGAGAAAATCAAGTTTGGAAATTAATCCAAGCAATAACGTTTGGTAGACTTTTGCAAGCAAACGTGCGTGCAACAACGTTGTTCTTCTTCATCCATCAGCGGGCGAGCAAACAATCCGAAAATGACGCTTGCTGGAATGCTGCGTGCGTGTCTTTTGTATGATGGTGCCAGTTTTTTCATATCCCCGATCCACGATAAAAATGCATGTCGAGAGCAGCAACAAGTGCTGCTACTGTAGTAATAAATTTGTAAAAATACTGTACGTACGTACGTAGTATCATCGCATTTTTGAATTCATCTGGCGGGGAACAGCAGCTCAGATGCTTAGTACTGTAGTGAGTCACTGGATTTCAATGATTCAGCGAAATGAGTCGCTGCTTGGAAAAAGTCGTGGCAAAGTTTGGAGGCAACCAACCAAGCAAGCTTCTTCAAAACTTTTTATGGTACCGGTGTCAGGAATGTGCTTTTTTTGTGTGCCCCTTTTTCCTTTTTCCTTTTTCCTTTTTTTTTCTTTTCCGTATTTTAGCCCTTTTCTTGCTTTTCGCAACCCCTATCCTTTCTTTCTTCACCCTTTTGCTCTTTTTTCTTTTTTTTTCTTTTTACTTTGCACGTTTTAAAACCACTGTCTGCCAGTGGTAAGTGTTGTATTTGCCTGCTTTACAGAGCTTGATTTAATAAGAAAAGCCCTCGTTCTACCTTTGATGCACTTGCGCAGGCTGAAACGTCGTTGCTCAAGCTTGAATTCAGGATCCTGATTCACCTTTGTTATATCCAAAATGTCATTGATCACCTAAAAACAACCAATGAGACTATTTTCCAGACTTTTTTTCTCTTGATTTTACCGTGAGCAAGTGGTGGCCACTTGTCTGGATGACCTCGAGGTGCTCAATTTGTTCCTCGTTGAGCGTGGAGCGCTCTTGTAGCAGAAGATCGGTCAATGCGATGACGGCGCCCATGGGTGTCCTAATGGAGGGCGCGTAATAAAAAGTGAGATCGGGTTTCGAATGGGTGGCATCATGCGATTTTTTTTTTTACCGGTCCACATATCCATATCCTTAATAGTGCACTACTGTAACACCCATTAAAGGATTTTATCCTGCTTTATTTCTTTTTTTTACGCGTTTGTCGCGTTTTCTTGGTGCTTGGTGCCCCAATTGCTCTTTTTTTGTCTCTCACTTCACCTAAGGATTGCCCAGACACAACACCGGTACGTAGAGTAGGATTTTAGCGGTCCGCCGCCACAGCAAATCGCCATCATTTCCGTGATTTTATTTTCAATAAAATGCGCGTGCATCCTTGCTTCCATTCATGAATGCATTGGATTGCCGTGAAACCGCCGCGTGCAGGCGTACGTATGATACCGGTATGCAACTTTTTTTGCGTCATTTGCTCCGCCACGTCGTCGCAGGAGGTTGTCTTCTTGACGCGTTGCCAAGAAAACCGGGGGGTTGAATTGAAGACGATTTCGAGTGGTCATTTTTTTTTCAAACGCGCAAGTGGTATGATAAAGTATTATGATACTGTATGATACGTACAATATCATATCATACAACAGCAATAGGGGAATCGATTTATCATACTGTACCTACTGTAAATACAGTAAATGATACCGGCAGGATCAACAATTTCACGAAAAATGTTGAATTTACGTATGATATCGATCAAACATCCAATCCACCTTTTGATTTTTAATTTTTTTTTGGAAAGAATGACGACGAGCACGAGAATATGTTAATAATGATGGGGCCGTTCAAGGGTGCAAAAAAAGTAATGTGTATGCAGATGTTTTATCATAGTGAAACAAGGCGAGGAAAGTACAATAGGGTGAGTTTTTTCTTATGATATGTCTATGCTGGGTGATGCGTGTACAGTTTTTTTTTTTTTTTTTTAACATCATTATCATCAGTGCGTCCTTGCACTGGGCAGCTGTCTCCATGCGGAGAAGCGCTTGGCTAACCAAGTCGGTGAGCGCAGTCGTGAGCGCGCGGAGGTAGTGGCATTGGGTGATGTTGTGGCCGATTTTTCGACTTGCGGTAGGGGTGGTGGCGATGTGAATGTAGCGATGGCGTCGGCGGGTGAGTCGTAAAACCCGGGCTTGTTGATGTCGATGCTTGTTTTTGGCGTTTTCGTGCCTGAGCTCACTGTTTCTGCAAAGAAAGACGACGCGTCGTCGTCAAGGTGGTGGCGGATGGTGGCAGCCGGGTACGGCGGGGAGTCGTTGTTTGCCGAGGTTGACGACGACAATGGCGGCTGGGCGCGTTTTTTATGAAACATGGTGCCGAGCTTGGCGAGCAGCGATTTGCGCCGCTTTGGTCCCCGCGCTGCATTGGTGGTGTTGTGCTGGAATGGCGATGATGTGGTGAATGCCGATGATCCGGACGTGGCGTGGGACGACGCGGATGGCTGGTATCTGTGGCCGGGCTCGTGTTGGTGATGCTGAAACGATGCGCGTTCGTTTGCCTGGAGCCCGGGCAGCGGTGGCATGCCTTCCCTTGCTGCTGTGGCCGTCATGGACGATGACATGGACAGACTCGCGCCAAATTGGTAAGATCGCGTATGACGATGGTGATGGTGGTGGTGGTGCGCGGCTGACATGGACGGCGGATGGTGAGATGGCGTGCTTGCATGCATGTTTGCGTGTGTTTCCATGGTGGTTGTGACAGGCAGCGACCGTGATGACGTGGCCAGGCTGTGACGATGGCGATGTTTGCGATAATTGTCAAGGGATTGTCTTGTTTCGCGTGGCGTGGTGATGGTATCCGGCATGTCTTGACCATTGTCTCTCAATTGCGCCTTTTCAATGCGTTCGAGACGTTCCATCGTGAGGTAATAGATGGACAGCAATGGGTGGTAGGCGGCTGGCACGGTCTGCGGATCGTGATAGGTGCCCCAGATCATGTGTTTGTTATTGTTATTGGATGTTTGATGATGATTTTGAGCGTGATGATGATGATGACTTGTTGCTGGTAGTCTCATCCAAGCCAATTTTGACATGGTGGAGGTCGTGGTCGTGGATGGCGGCAATGGCGTGTCGTCCTTGCGGTCGCCGAGCGTCAAAATGGTTGCTTCATCCTGGTGCAATTCATCAAAGCCATGCTTTTTCCGATGTTTCTGCTGTTTTTGCTGTTCGCGAGCTTGAATGGCGCGACGCTGCATTTCCCAGACGTGTGCGGCGGAGACTTGGTAGACAGACGATTGCAGGATGACGTGCATTTTCTTTTTAATGTCATCGACGGAACCGAGATTGAAGCCAAAGGTCATTCTCTGCAGGACAGCATTGTCGAGCGGGAGGCTGAGCGGTTTGCGCAGGGGCATGTAGTTGTTAACGTAGCTTGCGCGGCCCTCGTTCATCCATGTGTGCATGACAATGTCGGCAAGAGTGATGCGTTGGTGCGGGTCGGCGATAAAGATGTGCGACAGCAAATGATGGCACGATGTCGACATGTGAGCCGGGTACGCGACCTGTGCACGCTTGATCTTCTCGTGAAGCCCGGGCAGCGACTTGTCATCAAAGGGCACGGACCCCGTGACCATCACGTACAAGACGACACCAAGGCTCCACACGTCAATTTCGGGTCCATGATACGGGCGCCCACTTAGCAATTCGGGCGCGGCAAAGTACAGTGAGCCGCAAAAGGTGGTCAATTGCCTTTCGGGACAAAACAGGTTGCTGAGGCCGAAATCGATGATTTTAATGTTGCGTCCGGTCTCGTCCACAAGGATGTTCTCGATCTTGAGATCGCGGTGCACCACGCTGTTGCGGTGCATGTAATCGAGTGCACTGACGATCTGGCGCGTGAAATGCCTAGAGTGCTTTTCCGAGAGCCGTTCGCGCTTGACAATATAATGAAGCAGCTGCCCGCCACTCACACATTCCATCAAAAAATAGTAAAAATGCCTCCCCGCCACCATGTCGCGCAAATGCACAATGTGCGGGTGATGCAACAGCATCATCAGGTGGCCCTCGCGCACGGCCCTGATCTCGCGCGCCACTTCCTTGTTGGTCAATGTGCGAGACCGCGACGCACGCGGCACAATCTTGATCGCAAGCTAATTTGATGCAAAAAAAAAAATTGGAGTTCCCGTCTCGAGCTTTTTTTTTTTTTTTTTTACGCGTTCCCCGGTCAATGCATGCACTCCGAGCTTGACCTTGCCCATGGAGCCCTTGCCAAGGGTATACTTGAGGATATACTTGCCCACGGCCTTGACGACCCCGTGCTCATCGAGTGTGACGATCTCCTGCTCGCGTTGCCATTCTTCCTGCAGGTAAGGGGTCACCATCGGCAATTATAACAGAAGAAAAAAAGGTGTCGCTCGACAAATTTTGGCAAAAAAAAGTAAAACGATGAAATTGTAAGATGGCGAGTGGCTGTGTGATTGTGACCCGAATTGAGGCGCGCGCACGGGGAGATGAATTGGCAATGAGCGGTGTGGGGGCAAAAAGGACAGAACGTTAAAGAAAAGAATGAGAAAAGCAATAAAATAGCAAAAAAAGACAAGGAGAAAAAAAGGTTGGCCAGAAAAAAAAATTCCCGTGGCAAGCCCCATCGAGATGAGGATGTGATGGGCAAAAAAAAAAGTCGCCAAGAAGCACGCTCGTCAGATCGCGCATCAAAAAAGCAAGCCGTGGAGTCAACAGGAAAAGGGAGTTGGCCCATCCAATGCCATTATTTTCAGCCCAGGCTTGGCAAACGTGCAGAAAAAAAAAGGAGGCACAGCAAGCACAGTAGCAAGAGTGCGTCTAAAAAAGTAACGAGTACGCGTGCCGTGTCACCCCACTTTTTTTTTTTTTATTTTTTTGCGCCATCATGCATGAATTTTCCTCTTTTGAGTCGAATCCGGGCCAGGCAAGGCATGAAACACGTTGCAGAGAGGGGTTTCAAATTCTGGATTGTGGTGAGGGCTGAGGGCAAAGCACATATTGGCGGGCATGTTGGCATCGCTTTGCCGGGATTCGGCTGCATTTGCCCTTGATCCCATGAGAAAAACGACGCGTCTTGCAAGAAGAAAAAAAAAGGACTAACCCCGAATGTGCGGGGTGCACTGATCGAGTTGACTCTTGCCACGGACCCTTTTTCCATTGAACCTTAAATTGGCCGTGAGATAAAAAGGATAAAAGCAGCCTAAAAGATTCATTTTCGTTGTTGTTGTTTTTCTGATTGTCCTTTTCTTCTGCTTTGACGCTTCCCCTCACACACAACCCCCTCTTTTTTTTTTTTAAATCTTTCCCACCCCTTTCTTGCATCATGACACCTTCGTTTGGTAAGGTTCTGCGCAAAGAGTTCTTTCTCAAGGATGGCTATGTGCCTTTGAATCACGGGTCATATGGCACATACCCCAAAATACTGCGTGACCGGCACCATCACTACCAGGCACAGGCCGAGGAGAACCCGGATCGCTTTTATCGGCGTGAAATGTTCCCTCTGCTGGATGCGAACCGCGCAGCACTCGGCAAACTCATGCATTGCGACGCAAATGATCTCGTCTTTGTCACCAACGCGACGTCTGGCGTCAATTCCACGGTGCGCAGCCTCATGACCACGCCCGGCGACCAATTGATCTGCGTAGGATAAGAAAAAGATGGAAAAAAAAGATAAAAAAAAACGCGAAAAAAAAGACCGCCGGGCTGAAGGCCGCGCTTTTTTTTTTTTTTTTTTTTTTTTTTTTTTTTTTTTTTTTTTTTTTTTTTTTTTTTTTTTTTTTGTGTTTCAGTTCAGCACGGCATACAATGCGGTGGCAAGCACGCTGGACTATGTGCGCGACACGTACAATATCAATGTGATCACGGTGCAGCTTGATTACCCACTTTCGGACGATGATGTGCTTTCCAAATTGTCGGCTGCGATCCAAGAGGCCGATGGGCCGATCAAGTTGTGTGTGATGGACGCCATCACGTCGGTGCCTGGCGTGCGCTTCCCCTATGAGCGTGCGTGTGCGCTGCTCCGCGAATACGGGATCTTGTCTCTGGTGGACGCCGCGCACGCCGTGGGGCAAATCCCCATCGACCTAAGCGCGTCCGGCCCGGACTTTTTCGTGACCAATTGCCACAAGTGGCTGTATACGCCGCGCGGATGCGCCGTCTTGTACGTGCGCAAGCAAATCCAATACATGATCCACCCGGCGCTTATCAATGCCTCGTACAAGCACCATAACGGGCCCAATGAGAATGTCTCCTCTTTCCAAGACGAATACAACTGGCCGGGCACATGTGACTTTAGCTCGTTCCTCTGCGTCGGCGACTGTATGACTCAAAAAAAGGAGCGGCAAGAAAAACGAAAATTCGGGTGCACGGAGCCTTAACCTCCCTTTTTTTTCCATTTCTCGATCATAGCCCTGGCTTTTATTGAGTCCCTGGGCGGGCTGGACGCGATTCAGGCATATTGTCATCGTCTTGCCGTGGAGGGCGGGCAATTGGTGGCGGAAATCCTCGGAACAGAGGTCCTTGAGAATGAGGAGAAATCACTGACGATGAACATGGCCAACGTGCGCCTGCCAATTGCCAAATCGCACCCTCGGTTCTCGGATGTTAAATTAACCGACGTTTTGATTGACAAGATGCTTTATGACGAGAACTGCATGGGCTCGCCGTATTTCCACAATGGCCAGTGGTTCGTTCGCCTTAGCGCGCAGGTATACACGGACCTGGATGATTTCAAGGCCATTGGTCACGCGCTCAAGCGCGTGTGCGAGTCACTCTGAGAACCAAGGAAGCAATAAATCGCGCGCAAAAAAAGAAAAAAAAAGAAAAAAAAAAAGTGGAAAGGATGGCAGAGGCTTTAATACAAATGAGAGAGGGGGGGTGATGAGATTCTATCGAGAAGATTTCTATGATGATCTATGATGATCTATGCGAAGCAATTGGACAATTGGGCGGCTCTATTTCGGTGTGGGTGGCAATGGGAAGAGGCGAGGTGCGTATCTTGACCATCCCCATGCGTGGACCTTGCGAACAAAGGCCGGGGTGATGGCGGTGGTGATGGCGAGGCGCACGGGCAGAAGCAATGTCTTGTGGATGCCGTATGAGAGCAAAAACACGGACAAAAGCGACGATTTGCTGCTGAGATCGACTGTTTGCTGCTCGTTTTCGGGTACCTTTGGCTTGACCTCCCAGCCGAACTTCTCCTTGACTTGATCGAGCTTGTCTACCAAGCCTTGCTCGAGGCGCTGCACCTTGTCGGCGCCGAGCAGCTGAATTGCACCAAAAGTGACGCCCAAGTCGACGGCGCCAATACCCAGATAGACAATGACGCCCGCAGGGCCATATTTCTTGGCCAGCTGCTTGAGCTTGCCGTCTTGCGACGCCGCCTTGGCCGGTGTGCTGCTACTGCTGCCCGTGGTCGCCGGTGTCGTGGTATCAGGGCGCGACGAATAGGGCCGCTGGCCAGGTTTTAATAGTGAGCGACGAAACATCGCTTGTGAGAGGCGCAACAGAGGCTGTGACATGGTAAGGGAGAGACGGGGTGTATGGACAGGGAAACAAAAGAAAGAAAAAAGAAAAAGAAAAAAAGCCAGGGCAGCAAAAGCTTTTGTGGAATCGCAACGAAGGGGCGGGCCCAAAAAGGCAACTCCGCTCACAGCCGGAAAAGTCACAAACAGTCGAGGAACAAAAAAAAAAAAAAAAAAACCTCTTTTCTCCAATTTTGCCCTTTCTCCCTCTCTTGCTCACTTTTTCAAATGTCTTCTAATCGTGAGTTGCCTCCCAAAGAAACAACCACGTTTCGCAACGTCCTGGTAAGCGGCTGTTTTCCTTTTTCGCGCCCGATCGCCCGCGTCTCACCTTGTTTTTTGGCGTTTTTAGAAAAATTATGAGCTTCGTCAGTACAAAAAGGGGCTCAAGCTCGCCGACTCCATTCTCAAAAAGTACCCTGACCACGGTGGTAAGCCGGACAAGCGTGTATGCGGTTGCTTCAAAGCGAGACGCTGACGCGTGCCTTCATTTTTCGTAGAAACACTTGCCATGAAGGGTATCTTCCTCAACAACCTGGACAAAAAACAGGAAGGCTACGAATACGTCAAGCGTGGCGTGCGCAATGACTTGACGTCGCATATCTGTACGTCAAAAGAATGGGCAATTGGGCAATTGGGCGGGGTATTGACACTTTTTTTTGTTTTTTTTTTTTTTTGCAAGGCTGGCACGTGTATGGGTTGATGCATCGCGCCGACAAGAACTATGCCGAGGCCGCCAAGTGCTACACGCAAGCACTAAAGTACAACAAGAATGACGTCAACATTATGCGCGACTTTGCCATTCTTCAAACGCAGCTGCGTCAATACGATGGCGTCGTGGTATGTTTAAAGTCGCCATTGGATGGCGTGAGACGTGTTTGAGAGAGAATGAAAAAAAAGGCGACGCGTGTTCACTCACGATGTTTTTTTTTCCACTTGTTTTACTAGGAAGCGCGCTCTCAATTGCTGCAGCACCGTCCCACGCATCCACCCTATTGGATTGGTCTCGCTGTCGCGTACCAGATGGCCGGCAAGCCCGACAAGGCGTTGACCGTGCTAAAGTCGCATGAGGAAGCCATGAAGGTAAAAAAAAAAAAAAAAGAAAAAGGGCACGACGCGACGCGACGCGTGAAAAAACGTCTAAATGTCAACTTTTGGTTATTTATGATAGGACACGCCGACGAACTATGAGCAATCGGAGCTGCGACTGTACCACAACATGCTGATTGAGGAAGCGGGCGACTACCAGGCTGCGCTGGATCACCTTGCGACCATTGAGGCCAAGGTCACGGACAAGCGCTCGGTCAAGGAGAAACGCGCGCTTTTCCTTGCCAAGCTCGGCAAAGAGGCCGAGTCCGAGGCTGTGTACCGCCTGCTCATCAGCGAAAATCCCTATGACAGCCGCTACATCAAGCAATTGCTCGCTCTCAAGGGCTTTGATCAAGGTAAAAAAGAGAAAAAAAGGAAAAAAGCGCGCCATGGGCTCATTTTTTTTTTTTTTCATTTTTTAGACGCCAAGCGATCGGAGGCGAACCAGCTGCTGGCGGACCTGTTTTCGCAATACCCTCGGTCCAAGGCGATCCAAGATTTGTCGCTGCAATATGCGCAGGACGAGTCGTTCAAGGTCAAGGTGGTTGCCAACATCCAAAACGCGCTGCGCCGCGGCGTGCCGTCGTTGTTCAACAGCCTCAAGATGTTTTATGGCGATGCCAAAAAGCAGGCGGTCATTGCCGAGCTGATGGACAGCTACGCGACCACTTTGGAAAAGGAAGGCGCGTTCGAGCCTAATGCCGCCAAGGAGCCGCCCACCGCGCTGCTCTGGTGCTGGTATTACTTGGCTCAACACTTTGACTACCTCAAGGAGCACGAAAAGGCTCTGGTCATCATTGACAAGGCCATGAATCACTCGCCCACCGTCGTCGAACTCCTCATGACCAAGGGCCGCATCCTCAAGGTATGATAAAGATGGACGAACAAAACGCGCAACACGATGCACTGACCATATTTTTTTTATTTAAAAAGCACATGGGCAAGGTGCAGGAAGCGTGCGACATGATGGATGAGGCGCGCCAAATGGATTTGCAAGATCGTTTCATTAATTCCAAGTGCGCAAAGTACATGCTGCGCGCCAATCGCGTCGAGGATGCGGAAAAGACGATTGCCTTGTTCACTCGCGTAAGTGCAATTTCATTGAAAAGGGGGCAAATAGGGCAACACTCGATTTTTTTAATTTTTTTCTTACTTTTGTTCTTTTTCTTATTTTTAGCGCGACGTTGAACCGATCCAAGACATGACGGACATGCAGTGCCAGTGGTTTATGACGGAGCAAGGATATGCCTTCTTGCGTGAGAAGAACTACGGCAAGGCGCTTAAGCGCTTCCACTCGGTGATCAAGTTTTACGATGACTTTTTCGAGGATCAATTTGATTTCCACGCGTACTGCCTGGGCAAGTCGACGCTGCGCGCGTACGTGGACATGTTGCGCGCTGAGGACCGCATGCGCGCGCATCCATTCTACGCAAAGGCTGCCAAGGGAGCCGTTGACGCGTATCTTGCTCTTGCCGACCAGCCCAAGCCCTCGGAGGACCAATTGGCCAATCTGTCGGCTGCCGAGAAGAAAAAGGCAAAGAGCAAGGCGCGCAAGGCCGAGAACAAAGCTGGCAAGGAGAATGTCGACCCCAATCAACATCCGGTGGAGGATGCTGCCGCTTCGACTGCCGCCAATGGCAAGGATGAGCAGCAACAGCAGCCAAAGGAGGGCAAGAAAAAGGTCGACCTGGATCCCAATGGCGACAGCTACCTCAAGACGGAGCAGCCACTCGAAGAGGCATACAAGATTGTCGCGCCCCTGTTGTTGCTCTCCCCAGACGACATCCACACCCAGACAATGGCCTTTGATATCCTTGTTCGCCAGGAAAAGTGGCTCCTTGCCCTCAAGGCCCTCAACAAGCTCGTCACCCTCGACAAGACTCTCGCAAAGACAAAGCTCGACTACCTCAAGGAGGCTGGTAAGCATCCCCCTTTTTTTTTTTCTCGTTTTGCGCGAAAACATGGCTAATCCATCGTTTTTTTTTTTTTTTTTCCCAGTGGCCAATCCTCCGTCTCCCATCGACCCGCGCCTCAAGACCCTAATTGACGCGCAGCTCGGCCGCATTGTAGTTTAAACCTCCCTCCCCCTGTTTTCCCTCTTTTATTTTATTGCCGTTTATCATGCTCATCTTCCTTTCCGAAAAAAAAAATGTTCTGTTTAGACCCCCCCTTTCGCCTCCCTCTTCGGATCCACTTCAAAAAAATCGTAGAGTAAAATATTTTATTGAAGAATCGATGGAATAGGTATGTACAACGAGAGAAAAACTCATGATTTTGTCGAGCCAAAGCCGGCAAAGCCCATCATTTTGGCCATAGCGTCCTCGTCGCCGCCCTCGGACGCCTCGGGTTCCTGTGACTTGCGCGCTTCTTCCTTTTTTTGTCGCTTGCGCTCCTTGCGCCGCGCCTTTTCGTCCTGTTCCTGCTGCTTGAGCTCATCAATGCGTGATTTGAGATCTAAAGAGATAAAAAGAAGCGGAATGAGTATGCGCAGGTTCACGCGGCACGACGCATCCATGAGCAATGGTCCTGTTAATTACCATATTCCTTTTGTTTTTCAGGTTCCTCCAACTTTTTGCGCTTGAGCGCGGCAAGGCGATCGCGCACGTCACTCATAGACGCTTTCTCGACCTTCATGGCCACGTTTAGCTTGGATTGATCTAAAATAAAGAGAGTTCAGTGTCACTTTTTTTCTTGCATTTAGCCTATTTTCTTACGCTTTCTTGAATTTTGATGGTCCAAAAAGCCCTTGCTGTCCTTGTAAACCGAGTCGCAAAGCTCGCAATAAAAGCCAGGCTGGCTGCGTCGCTCGCCAGTGTCCTTGACAATTTCGATCTTGCCGATCTTGTCGTCGAGGTTCAATCTTTGTTCGCGGTGTTTCAGCAGTGACTTTGGTGCCTCGGGCTCATTTTTGTCCTTTAGCGGCTGCAACCCTCGCCTTTTGCGGTCGGCATTGATTGCCTCGAAGCGCTCGCGCTCCTCTCGTTGTCGAGCTCGCTCCAGGTATTCGTCACGGTCCCATTTTCGTCGAAAATCGGTGTCTTTCTATAATAAAAGAGAGAAATGAGCATCCAATGGCTAATTTCATTGAGCAAATGAGGTGTGCTTACCGCCTTGTTGTCGCCGTAGGCTGATCCCATCGTTGCAAGGTGAACAAAAAGCAAAGAAAAAAGCAGAAAGCGAAAGAAAAGAGCGCCAAATGGGTCTGTCGCAGCTTTTATAGATGTGGATCCATAAAAGGCAGTCGGATCTCTTGATTTAAAAAAGTCCGCCCTGATCGTCCCCTTTTCTTTTTTTTCTTTTTTCTCTCTTTTCCACTTTTTTTTTTTTTTCTTTTCTCACTTTTTTTTCAAGCAAATGACTATGGTGGCCGACTCTTATTTGGTCCTGTGGGCCTCTCAGACAGGCAATGCCGAGTGGATCGCCAAGAATATTCACACGGAAGCCAAGAAGCGTGGCTACAAGGGCGAGTGCCACCTCATGAACGAGTATGAAAAGGTAAACCTTGGAAGCTGCAGAGCTGTCAAATAGAAAAAAGAAGCCTTTGGCTCACATTTTCCTTGGTGTAGAGCGACATTGCGACGGCCGGCGTGGTGATTTTTGTGGCGTCCAACACGGGCGATGGTGATCCTCCTGACAATGCGCTGAAATTCTGGCGCTTTTTGCGCCGCAACAAGGAAAAGGACTATTTTGCTGGTCGCCAGATCACTTGTCTCGGCCTGGGCGACACCAATTACAGCAATTTCAACAACACTGTCAAGCGCATTGAGAAGAAATGCAAGGAGCTTGGTGCCACCGTCTTTTACGAAAAGGGTCTGGCCGACGATGCGGAAGGGTAACCGTGGAAAAAAAAAGAAATTGTTAAAAAAAGGTGCAACATGACTCACTTTTTTTTCTAAATGCATCAGGCTTGAGAATGTGGTGGATCCGTGGATTGAGCACCTGTGGACGGCATTGCCCAAGGTGCTTGTGTCTCAGGGCCCCGTGGAGTCGGAGACGGCAGTAGACAAGTTGGCAGATCTGTTGGACAAGACCTCTATGGCGAGCCACCCGAGCCACGCGGCAGCTGCTGCTGAGCAAAATGGCAAGGAGAGTGTGGCCAAGCCCGAGCCGTATTCGTTCAAGGGCCGAAAGACGGATTTGCCGTCGGTTGTCGAGCAATACACGCATTTGCCCAACACATTGGTGGCGCAGCACACGTTCCCCGAGCCTGCGTCGCCCGCGGCGCTTGTGCTTGACTATTCGGGCCTCACCGCGGGTATCAAGCTCACTGGCATCCCCAAGGCATCTGCCGCCAACATCCAATGGGCCTCGCTCGCAAAATCCATCAACAATGGTTCCAAAAATGACACCATTGTCCCTGATTTTGTCTCTACTCCAACCCCCATTGTCTATGCCCCCGTCGCCAATGTGCGCTGCCTGACCTCCAAGGACGCGCTCAAGCGCAGCTTGCTCATCGAATTGACCGTCGACAACGATTTGGCCTTTGAGCCCGGCGATGCCTTTGGCGTCATTGCCCCCAATGACGAAAAGCTCGTCCATGCGCTCATCCTGCGTCTCACGGCCAACGCCTCGGACGCCTACACCATGCTGCATCAAATCAAGGGCGAAGGTATGGAAGAAAAAAAAAACGAAAAAAAAAGAGAGAAAGGAAGCTCAATGCCTTTTTTTTTATTTCTAATGGGGATTAGATTTGCCGACGCACTTGCAAAAGGCTTCGTCGGTGACGCTTGCTGACATTTTGCGATATGGTGTTGACTTGACGGTTGCGCCGCGCAAGGCGCTGCTGCGGATGCTTGCCGACCACGCGTCGGACATGGAAGAAAAGACGCGTTTGATGTACTTGTGCAGCAAGCAGGGCCTTGCGCAATTCAATGCGCTGCGCGACCAGTCGCCGACGCTGCTGGACATTCTTTCTGCCTTCCCCTCGTGTACGCCGCCCGTTTCGCGCTTGCTGGACCTGCTGCCGGCGCATCAGCCTCGCTACTACTCGGTGGCCAACTCGCCCATCAGCCATCCGGGCCGCGTCCGCTTCGTTTTCAACATTGTCGAATACACGTCCACCACGGGCGTTGCGCGCCAGGGCGTCGCGACCCCCTGGCTCGACAAGATCACGGGCCTCGTGGCCGCCAAGGGAGAGCAAAAGAATGGATCGACGCAAGTCGCACTTGGCGACGTGCGTGTGCCATTGTTTGTGCGTCCGAGCAATCCATTTGTGCTGCCTGTCGACACCAAGCGGCCTCTGATCATGATCGGGCCCGGCACAGGCATTGCACCCATGCTCGGTTTTGTCCAGCATCGCCAGGCACAGCGCAATCTGCGCCAAAAGATGGGAGGCCTCGGCCAGCATCCTGCCAGCGACATTGCAAAGGACTTTGGCGCCATCCACGTCTACGATGGCTGCCGCCACCGCGCAAAGGACTATCTGTTTGAGGATGAATTCAAGCAATTGGTCGACGATGGCACTGTCACGCGTCTGCGTGTCGCCGTCAGCCGCGAGGACCCCAACAACAAGGCCTATGTCCAGGATCTCATGCGCGAGGACATCCAGCTCCTCACTGACCTCGTCCTCAACCAGGACGCCGCCATCTACGTCTGCGGCTCCTTTGCCATGGCAAACGACGTCAACAAGGTCTTTGCAGACATCCTCATGCAAAGCAACCCGGACATCGACGTCGCAAAGGCAAACACCCAACTCATGGATTGGATGGCAAATGGCAAATACCTTCGTGATCTGGTAAGAAACGCGACACTTTTTAAAAATAAAATCACTCACTCATTTTTTTTCCTTTTTCCTTTCTACAGTGGGCTTAGATGACTCTCATAGATGGCCACACACGACACCTTTTGTAGATATATATTAGACCTTATATAAAACGCATCTCTCAGACGACTTCTTTATTCGTTTTTGGGCTTGAATAAGAGCTTGGGGACTAAAAGTACATCTAAAAAACGAGAAAAATGGCGAATTGAGCGTGATTTGATTATTTTTTTTTGTTTTTTTGTTTTTACCCGCGAGATAGACCAATGTGCATCCTGTGGTGCATGCCATGAGGAAGCCGAGGCGGCCTGCAGTGGACAAATCGGCAAAAAGCGGGTATGCCCAATACCCGTTGCGCTGATGCGTGTAGCCTGACCACGCACAATACGCGGCCGCCAGCGCATACATGGCGACAATGCTGGCCAATTGCACATGCGTGCTTGCCGCGCCACGGCGGAAGAGCACCAGATCAATGTGCAGCAGCACCGACGGCCACAGATGCAACGCGAGATCAATAGCCATCGGGATGTAAAAAGGGCTATCCCGCGCAGGCACGAGGTGCGGCTTGCTCAGCACCATCCACCAATAGAAGCAACTCAGCCCCGTTTCCATCTGCATCGCGTGTCAAATCAAAAAAAAAAAAAAAAAAAAAAAAGGGGGGGTTTTTCCGCATGTCTTACAGCCGTCGCGACATTGATGAGCGTCGTGCAGGGCAAACCAATCAGCTTGAGGCCAAAGGACGCCATGGTCAGTGTCAGGAGCCACATGGTCACAAACTGCAACACGAGGAGAAAAAAAAAAAAAGGCATTGGTGAGCTGTGGGCGGTTGTCACGCCATCCATTCTTACCTGGTATTGGCCGCCAAAGCCAATGTCCATAGAAATGGTCTGATGGATGCCAACATAGCCGTAGATACACACACCGAGTGCGAAAAGAGCAAATGCGTGCTCCATGATTCGCGTGGAAGCCATTTTGACAGAATTTACGACGGAAAAAAAAAAAAAAAAGGCGGCAGCAGTATTCATTCGGCAGCCCTTTATGTAGGCACTGTACTCCAATGGCCTGCCGCAGCAAGCAAACAAAAAATGTGGCTCATTTGGCGCTTGTTTCACTTTAGACAGCGTGCGACTGGTTTGGGTGAGTCTTGAGGGCTCTTTTGGATTATACGTAGTTTGGCCCTGGTTTTGTGAAAAATGCATTTTATTAAGACTGAGTGATCCGATCTCTGAGAAAACCTGACATTGTCGGATTTTCGAGTCGAGTACCCACTGATCTAAATTTGGCGCCAGATGATCGGCCTCATCGAGAGAAATGCGTAAAATATTGTTTTGCGCTGGGATTTCACTACCAAACACGAATCTCGAACTTTTCTCGCGACTGAGTGATCTGATTCGCGAAAAAACTTGACAACACTGGAGAATTGGGTTTGCCATCAACTAGTCCAATTTTGGGACCAGATGAGCGAGTTTCTGAGAAAGCGCTAGTTCATAGGCGTAATGGGTGTAAAATCACCAGCATTTGGTGTCGTACAGCGGCAACGGCTGAGCGCCCCGACACGCGAGACACCTCAAATGAATCGGCGGGAAACGCGGTAAAAGCGCTTGTGGTATTGGGACATGGCGTCGTGTTCTCGGCCGGTTAGCCTTCACAGGGTTTATTTGGCCCTGAATCATGCAAAATGCATTTTCTCAGGACTGAGCGATCCGATCTTTGAAAAATATTGAAATCGTGCTTGGTGTTTCGCATTATCTAGCTCAAATATTGGACCCGATGAACAAGATCTGGAGGACGAGCACAGCAAAAGGGCGATAAAGTTTTGTTCATGTTGGTGGCGTGGGTAACAAAAGCTCGGCGAATCGACGTGCGAGTCATCTCAGATGAATGTTTGATCAAGGACGGTGAAGACGCTTGTGTTTTGGAGTGATGTCGTCGTGATCTCGGCGAGTTAGCCATAGGGGTCGCTTTTACCCTGATTTTATGCACCTTGTGTCCTTTTCAATGCCACAACCAGCTGGACACGCTGAGAATGCTTAGTGCATCTGTTTGTCGAATGTTATGCATTAAAAATGAGGATGAAATTCAAGTGAAAAATGGGGGAGCATCACGAATAGCGTATTTTCTTGTGTTTTCGTTGCTTAGTATGATCATAGCGACAAGAAAAAAAAGGTTCTTTCAAATAACTATCATACCTTAGGGTTTCTCGCGCCGACTGAGTCCAACCCTGGGGCTAGATGACCACTGGATGGCACACAATGTCAGCATTGCTTGATTGAATTTTATTTTTTTTTCTCAACTTGAACTGAATTGCGCTATTTACAAGTTATGCGTTGAAGTAGGGGAGATCAAGATGGGTGCTGAGGTAGGGGAAATGGAAAGGGGGGAAAAAGAAGAATTTGAAAGAAATTGGCGTCATGATGCAATGAGAACAAATGCAATGAAAAATGGCGGGTCTTAATAGGTTGGGTGGTGCTCTGAGAAGGTGGAGGAGCCGGTGGAGGATGACGCGTGGTCTGTGTTTGACGATGGGATGGCGGTGTATTTTGTGATGATCTTTTTTAGCAGATAAGGGAGCGATCGCCAATCAAAGACCTTGACGTCCTTTTCAATATTGCGTGGCTTTGGATTTGGGAAGCCCATGATGAGTTTGAAGAACTCGGCCGTGTTTGCGCGCGACTTGCTGACGGTGATGGGGCGGAAACCCTCGAGATTGCGGCGCACGCGGTTCTTTTCCTCGACATTGAAGCGCGTGTCCAAGAGATTCTCGAGCAGGTGTATGCAATCGACGGACGTGATGTAGTAATCGCCGCGCTCGTGCCAATAAATGCAAGAAACAACGGTGGTGGGCGGCTGTGACGGCATGGATGGCGCGTAAAATGACACTTGCGATGACGACGACGCCATTGATGGCATAGGGGCCGACACGGGCACGGACGTGTTAGCCGAGGTGTCGGACGCGTCCATGGGAAGCGTATTTTGTTGATTTTCGTTGTCGTATTGTTGAGAATACGCTTGGGCGGGCTGCTGGTGTTGATTTTGATGATTTTGGTGATTTTCGTGGTGTTGGTCGTCCATCATGGAAAGAGAAGATTGAGGCTGAGAGGCATTGGTGGCATTTGGGACATGTGTGATGCCTGTCATTGGGGGCAATTCATGGGCAGCCATGTTTGGAAGGATGGTCTGGATGGTACAATGAATGTCATGGCCTTGTATCCTGCGCTGGAAGCGGACGAGGCGGCGGCAATCGCGGCGCTCTTCGGGCTGCCAATGATGCATGACGGCATTGACGTCGTCGTCGTCCAAATGCAATTGCACGCGGCAATCCATCCCCGGGTACGGGTGGTAATCCTTGAAAGCGACGGCAGGCACGTGCGTCGTGGCGCCGCCCTTGTCTGCCGTGGCGTACACGTGTGTGCGCGAGTGTGGGCCCGTTCGCAGCTTGCCACCGGTTGCTTGCGATGACCGCCGACGCGTCTGAGTGACATTGCTGCCGCCACGCATCTTGCCGGAATCGCCAATACTCAAGGGTGGCACCATCGACGCGTCCACCCCTTCCGCCATGGACCCCGTTGTCATGGGCGCAAGCGGGACCATCGACCCTTGCAGAGAATTGGTCAATTGGGTAGGATTCGGCAGCAAAGGCGCAAAAGACATGCCTGAAAAATTGCAAAAAGAAAAAAAAAAGAAAAAACAAGTGAGAAAAAGCTAGGGACTTCTTTTTTTTTGTGCCTTTACGATCTTGATAGGCAGATGGCCATGTCTGTGGTAAGGCGGCATAGTCACGCACCGGGTAGATGGGTGCGGTGGGATCATACATGGTGGTCATTTCGGCATCGTGTGCAAATGGATGGAGATCTTGGGGCTCCATGGGCTGATGATGCGACACATAAGGTGCAGACGTGATGATGGTGCCGGTCGACGCGTTTGGATCGACGTAATGTTGCTGCTGTTGCTGCGACAGCGGCTCTTTTGGCAGAATTGGTGCTGTTGGCGAGGGTTGAGGCGGTGACGCGAGCGACAGGTCCATTTCAAAGGTGAATGTGGTGATGTAGGCGGTGTTGTGGACGGCATTGGACTTGTCGAGCAGGCACAAATACAAGGGTACGTGCAGCGACATGGCCTGCGATTCTTGCAGCGTTGGGATGGTGGCCACCATGGTCAGCACATTGCCATTGATCATCGTGCGCGTGTCCACCATGAGCGAATTGAACGCAAGCTTCACCGCATACCCGGCATCCATGTTAATGTCGGACACTGTCACGCGGATGACGGAACCGGGCCGCCCTTTGGCAGGCTCGATTTTTTCTAAACGAGGATGCATCGATACATTGCCGCTGCTGCTGCTGCTGCTGCCATGGCCACCAGACATGGCACCCGAGGGCGGTGGCGTCGTGTTGCTAGGCGTTTGCCACTTGATAAAGGTCGTCGTGCCTTCTATGCGACAAAAAAAAAAAAAAAGGGGGGAAGCCACATCAGCAAAATGAACACGAATGGTTTCCAATGACGTACCAGGATCGCTTGGCGTGGGTGGTTGCAAACCTGTTTCTGCCAAAAAGTGATGAATAAAAAAAGATGAAAAAAGGAAGAAAAAAAATGATCAGTGGGTTGCCACACTAGAAGAAACCGGTTGCTATTTGCCATGAGCAGGGGGAGGAGACGGAGGGGGGCGAGACGACAGCCCGCCGATTGACACGGTGGGTCACACACGCCAAGTAGCGTGTCAGCGCCGACGGCACGGTCCCTGTTTCTCCCAGTAAGGAAAGCGAGGCCGCCAATTTACTTACCTTGCATATATCCTTGGTCCGTTTTCACTTTCATGACAAGATAGAGAAAGCAAGAAAGAAGGATTGATAACAGGGGGAAAGAGAAAGAAAAAGAAAAAAAAAAAAAGTAAAAAAAGACGGGAGCCGTCTCTTTTTTTTTCAAGCGCCCCCCCCCCACTCCATTTTATTATGCTCAATTGGGATACAGCGCACAGTGGCCGTGCACTTGCGAGCCTCGCTCTTCGGTTACACGAGCTTCTTGGGTATTTTCTGTCTTTTTGAACCATGCAATTGCTTTTTTTTTTTTTTTGTCTTTCCCCCCCATCCCTTTTTTGATTAGATCATGGTGGAACGTCCCGGTTGGCATAGGCTGCCTAGCAGCAAGTATCTCCTTTTTTTTCAGTTGATGGGATCATAAGGCAAGGCGGGCGGGGAGCGCAATGTCGCCCCCGGTAACGAAGGATTCTTTTTTTTTTTTTTTGACTAGTTGCGTCATGTGGTCATCATCAAGTAGCAAACCCAGCGCCAAACAAAAAGCTGAAAAAACGTGCGCATGGCATGAACCAACCCAAATCCTCGGTGTAACGTGACAAATGCTAGAATAAACTGGGATATGGCCAAGCAGGGCCCTTTTTTTATTTTTTTTCTTTTAGACGACAGCAAATCCTGTCAAAAACATGGGGGGTTCGGCGGAAAAATGACCATGTGCGCAATGACAAGGGACAAGAAGGTAAGGAAAAAAAAAAAAGGCAGGGGACGTTATTGGACGCGTCGATTCTCAAGGTGCAGCTTTTGCACGGCTTTGCATGAAATGGCAACAAGCCCGCCGCACGGTGGGTCCCGGCCAAAAGGCTGTCGCACCGCATTCTTGTGCAAACGATGCAATTCCAAGGGCATCTCCCAGTACATTTGTGTCGGCGGCTTGGGACTGGCGGGATAAACCTCGTACTTTTTGCAAAAAAAAAAAAAAACATCGAAGAAACCCGACGCGACGCGCAATGAGTACATCTCGCATTTTTTTTTGTTTCCTTCATACCTTAATGGCATGGATGTTATTTTGCGTATGATTAAAATGGTTATCGTCTTTGTAGCTGACAAAGGTGGCGTGGTGGCTAAAATAATACCAATTGCACGTTTGAGGATATTCGATGACAAAGGTCTTTGTAGGACGACTCTCGTCGATCTCAAAATCTCGAAGTCTAGCGATGGTGAGGCTATCGAGGCGGAGAGAGGAGAGATTGAGTGTTAAAATGGGCTGTACCCATCTTTTGCTCTTGTTCGACTCGTTAACATCCTCATTTTCGTGGTAGCAATCAAGGATGGTGAGCTCCTTGAGGGCGCTGCAACGCTCGGCAAGGGCCGCCATTTGCAAGTCTCCGATCTTGACGCGTCGCAAGCTCAATTGCCTAAGAGGATGCTTTTTTTTGAAAGGCAGAGATACCGATTGGTACTCCCACTCCATGAGGCTGCCATTGATGAAGCACAGCGCCTGGAGCTGCGGACAGCGGTCAAGCAGCATATCCATGTTGTAAAGTGTTTTGTGGTCGCCGAGGCCAGTGATGTTGCTTTCCAGCGTGAGCGACACGAGATGCACGGGCAAATCCGCGTATGGAAAGGCATGCGGACGTGGAAAAAGGTTGAACATCGCCGCCATAAAGATATCCGGGGCGTCATCTCTGCCTGGCAACGGCGTGCTCGGCATCGCAATGGACAAGTCGAGGTGGCGTACATACTTGGCGGCCCCGAGCATGGTCGAAGAGTCCGACAACCCAACGTGCACGACATTTGACCTGTCCAAAAGCAGCTCGTGGAGAATCGCCTCGTGAATCACCAAGTGCTCTAGAGTGATGGCCGACAATTGAGGCGACATGTCGAGCAGGCGGCGCTGGATGGCGATTTCGAGATGTATGTGAGGGGAGGCTTTGTTGGGGCGCCAATGGAATGCGCGGAGACACGGGTAGCTGCTCGCAATAAATTCAAACCACACGTCTTGAGGGGCTTGCCAATCATCTTCATTTGCCACAACAAGTTCCACCTTTGTGAATTCCAGCGTCTCCATGCATCGATATTGTGTGCGAAATGGTGGCAAAGAGAGCACATCGTCATTGTCAGGCATTTTCAATGTAAAATCGATGAGTGCCAAATGACGCAAAGCAGGCGCCACGGCATGGATGCGCCGAAATCGATCGAGCGCTATGTGGCTAGACCCACTGAGTGTGAGGTGCTCGAGTGCCGGAGCATTGCTGATGCATTGGAGCACGTGGTCGAATTTTTCACGCGACTCGACAAAGTAGACGGTCAATTGAGTCAATTGAGGCATGGGCGTCAGAATTGTCGTCCGGGGTGCTAGGTGAAGCGCATAAATGTGCGCCACAGCAAGTCGCGGCCACGCGCACAAAGGGAAAATCCGCCTACTTTTGCCGTTTTCAGCCTCAATGTCGTCGTCTTCATCATTGTCGGTCGTGACGCGGCCATCGATGCTCAAATGAGTGAGATTTGGGCACAAATTCGCGAGTTGTGAAAGCTGCGCAACAGACGCATTGGCGTCCCATAATGCCAAGCGGCCGATGTACAAACGGCGCTTGGCCGTCTCGCTCGAAACCTGCTCATTGGCGTGCGTCATGCTGGCCATGAAGCGGCTGAACATTTGCGGTCCGAAAATGGCGATATCGCGATAAAGATGAGGCGCCATTAGGTGCGCCCAGCTGCGGCTCACAAGTGCACACTCGGCCTGATCGCGCATCGCAGGAATCCATTCAAGAATTTGGAACACCAATTCTTGTGGAAGCACGTCCATTGTGTGTGTTAAATGAAAAACAGGCGAAAAAAATGTGTGGAAACAAGGAAAAAAAAGGGGGGAGGGCGTAAACAGACGGCGAATTGCGCCCACCAGCTGTTTCAAGGGTGCTGACGCGAACGAAAAAAAAAAAGGGTGGGAGCTTCCGCGCAAAAAGTCAAAAAAAAAGGGAGGCAAATCCCAGATCACATGTTACTGCAAAAAAAAACACGGCCCTTTGTCAAGGTGCATGGATGAGCGTGGGTACTGTTGATGACGTTGATGCGACGCCCACTTAGCATTTTGACGCGCCAAACGAGGCAATTCCCAAAAAGGCATCCTGAAATTGTCGGATTTTGTGGTCCGACCAAGGCGGGGCTTCTTGTTTCGCCTTTCTTTTACTTTCAATTTGCACTTCCATCTCGCTCGGCTGTTTGTTGTGTGCTTTTTGTTATACTTTGTAAGCCTTGCGCGAGAACCCAAGGCGCAAAGAAATCTCGTTTTCGGCGTCTGGGCGATTTTTCACACGTTTTTTTTTCGTAGCAAGTCTTTTTTCTTCATTTTGTGATTCGCCTCCGCATCCACTATGGACTTGGACGCTCTTCTTGCACGAGAAATTGAGGATCTGAACCGCGACAATCCGGATGATCGGCGCATTGCATCTGCGGTGATCATGGAGCGGCCTGATCCCAATGCTTTTGATGGCGACACGAGTTCGTCCGAGGACGACGATGATGACTATTATGAAGGCGGCGGCGGACGACGTGGTCGATTCGGATTTCTTCGCTTTGGGCGGTCGTCGTCGCCGGCGGCGCGCCCGCATTACCGATCGTACGCCCCAGGCAGCGACGATTACGAGGACGACCTGGCCATTCGCGATCCCGAGCTGTTTAAAATCACGGAACGCAACCGGCGCATCAGCTACGATGTGGCCGCGGACCCCAAGCTGGCGGCGCGCGCCGCCGCCGCGGCAGAAGCAGCAAAAACGACTGCAAGTGACGACGACAAGGACGATGACGAGGAAAAATCTCGCCCTCTTGCTGCCAATGGCGGCCCTGGTGCTGCTGCCAAGCCCAGAACAACGACAACGACCGTGCACGAGGACGATGACCTGTCCAACAAGCCCAAAAAGCGCAAACCGAGGCCGTCGGACCTCACGTTTTCCGAGATCCCCATCATTGACACGCAGCCCAACCGCATCCACGTGCAATTCGACTATGGCGCGTCCACAAAACACATTGCCAAGCGCTCCCGGCGGTATCTGATGGCCTGCGACTTTAGCAATTGCAGCCTGAATGCCATGGATTTTGCCATGGGCACGCTCCTCCGCAGCGGCGACGTCGTCCACGTCGCAAGTGTCATTGCCATGGATGACGACATCGACAGCATGGATGAGGATGACAAGTATAGATTATGGCAAGAGGTAAAAACGACACAAAAACGAAAAAAAAAGTGTGTGCTCATGCCTTTTTTTTTTGGCAGCTGGACCGCAATTCCAAAATGCCTGATTTCCAAGGTCAAGTCGATTCTCGAGCGACTGCTGCTGTACAACATCAAGATTCATACCTATTCCCTGGCTGGTCCAACGCGCGAGTCTCTCATGGGCCTGATCCAGTCTCTTTCGCTGACGATGGTCGTCTGTGGCACGAGTGGCCGACGCGCATTGAAAGGGTAAAACGCGCGTCGCAAAAAAAAAAAAAGAATCAGTTCTAACGTGTCATTTCCCCCCCCCTTTTTTTCTTTTTTAGCATGTTCATGGGCGGCGTGTCGACGTATCTGGTACAAAAATCGCGTGTGCCTGTCACTGTCGTGCGCCCACAAGATAAGCAGAAAAAGAAAAAGAAGCGCCTTACCCCGGCGCAAAAGCTTAGTCAGAGCGTCCGCGAGGGTTATCTCAAGGTGGACGAAATGGAAACACCTGATCATCGCTCCATCAACAGCCACGACGGCTATTAACGCTAGACATCACGCGACCTCGTTTGTTTTCTCTCGTTTTTGATCCCGTCAGCCCCACCTTTTACTCTTGTACGATACCTCGAAAATAAAACTTTTAATCCCGTTTTTTGTTTTTATTTCATCCATTTCACGAAAAAATAATGGCAACAATGATCAAACTAAGCACCATCAGGAAGAGGCGCGACATGAATGCGTTTTGCTGCGATTGCATCTGAGGATCCAAAGCACCGCCACCCCCCGTGGCCGGGAAATTCTAAAAAAAAAAAAAAAAAAAAAAAAAAAAAAAAAAAAAAAAAAAAAAAAAAAGAAAAGCAAAGGAATATGAGGAACATGGCATTGACACCATGGAGAGTGGGCCATGAGCGAGCGTGTCCCCACCCTGGACAAAAAAAGTCACTTACAAAGCTGATCCCAAAAGGAAAGAAGCCGATGCCACCCGTAAACGTGACATTTCGCGAGTGGTACGCGCCGCGCATGTTTTGTCCAAAAAAGGATGTGTTGGGCCGGTTGGGATCGCGCAACGGGGGCGGTCGTTGCCCAGCAGGTCGCGTGGGTATCGATGGATCGTTCCTAAGCAGCGTTAAAACAAAAAGGCGTCAGAATGCGCTCTTTTCAGACACGCTTTTTTCCTTTTTCACTCTTTTTATTCTACTTTACCTTGGGTCTTTTTCTTCCTTGCCGCGACCATAGATGGGTATCACCTTGTCCTTGCCACAACCGGCTTTGCACACGGGGCACGTCGGGTTGCGCGACTGCGCATTGAGCCATTGCGCAAGGCACGACCAGCTTTTATGGCGTAAAAAAAAAAAAAAAGGAAAAAAAAGAGAAAGTCAATCCCACGCCATCCTCTTTTTTTTTTTTGCACCGAGCTCATTTGGACCATGAATTGAGCCTGCAATTTACCAGAAAAGGTGTCCACACAGGGTCAGGACAGGATGCGAGGCGGTATCAAAGCTGCAATCATAGAAAGAAAAAAAAAGAAAGAAAAAGGCGTGAGTAACATGATCAGCCATCCATGGCGCGGAGAGACAGGGTTCGGAAGGAAGCTTACCATATATTACATTCATAAAAACCTCCTTCAGAGGCATGCACTGTGTGAGCGGGTCCAGCCGTCGTGGTGGTCGGTGTTGGTGCCGTTTTGCGTTCGTCGTCCTTCGTTGCTGTCGACGCTGGTGCCACTGCTGCTGTTGCTGTTGCTGTTGCCGTTGCCGCCGTCGTTGTTCTCCGTCTCAGCTCGCTGCTGTCATACGAAAATTGCTGCCGTGTTCGCTCCACAAAGAGCGGAGGCGCCGCTTCATTGCTATTTTCGCTCGTTTCGTGCACCAAAAGCGGCTGGTGGCCGTCCATCACTGTGTCAAGGTCGTCCGACACCGTGGTGCGTCGTGAGCTGCTTGCTTGTGGTGCGCCAAGTGCTGCTGCAGGAGCAGGCGTCTCCATGGATATATGAAATTGGCAAAATAGAAAATAAAATGACAAACAAAAGAGAGTAGGAAATATTTCCAAAGATGAGCAAGCAAAGAGCAAAAGTGAGAAAAGAGTGAGAGAAACAAGGAAGGGCTTCCTAAGCTGCAATAATTTTCTGGGGGTGGACGCAGCGAAAAACGAGAGAAAAAGAAAGTTTTCCCTCACACTCACACAAAGTGCAAATGTTGCCATCAATTCCAAACCCAGCTTGCGCTTTTCCAATCTCGATCCACCTACCTATTGTCCAAAAACTTGGCCTGTCCCTCCTCAAACTCGGGTGCCAATCCCTGTCCACACGTTTCGCTTCTGATTCTTACCCCCCTAAAAGCCTATTTGTGACAATAAAGCAATTCAAAGCAATCCAATAGGAACATAAATGAAAGAGCCGATCAAAGAACCGCTCAATTGGCCCAAGCAGTGCTATCTTTTTTTTTTTGTGAGACACTCGATATGGTGTGGTGAGACACTCGATATGGTGTGCCCACGTTGTGCTTTGTTCAGGCACCACTTTTGCAAATCGAAGCGGCGCCCAGACCCGCTGTTCAATGCCTGCGGACCACCTGGCCGCTGGCCCAACGAGCATGATCATCAGAGCACGGCAAAGCCATCCATTGCCCCCTTTTTCGGCACTCTGCATACCGGTACCTTTTCAAGCCAGAGCATCCTCTCAAGTCTCAACCACGCATAGCATTACATGAAGCGATTGTTATCATGGCTATGAAATGTACAGTATGAAGTATGATATCATACGTACAGTATCAAGTGATCACTTATTTGAGAATTGAGATCCCAAAATTGACGGCGAAAAAACTCGTGTTTGGGCATCTCGTGTCTTTTTTTCTCTGCGAAAAAAAACCGCGATCTGCTTTCCCTGATCATACTGTAATGATTGATCATGTAGCAATTTAGACGCGCTGCTGCATCACCCATCTCCACTTTTTGCATGAAAATTCAAAGCCGCACAGGTCTCTAGAAAATACACCAACGCGCCTTTTTTTTCGCGCCTTTTTTTTATTTGGCAGCTGAATTTACGTAACGTTTGATCCGCATGTCTTCTTATTTAAACACAAAAGACAGAGAAGCACAAGGGCTATCACTACAGTACTGTACACTGCCTATCATACAGTAAAGCATCGCGCCTCAAAACCCTCAATGCAGAGAATGATCAAATTTCCCCTGTGGGCAACGCATTTTTCAACTTTTACCGGCTTGCTGTGCCTCCAGAATTTTTTTCACAGCTTGCCTGCCCGCGGATGAAAGATACGTCAAGGGATGAACTACAGTCTGTGTGCCGGATGAGTTCGACCGATTTCTTCTGACCGCGTAAATAACTCAAAAACCTCAAATTCGTTTATCTTGTCTTTTGCTCGCCACCTGTATGGCCGATTCCGCTCAAATTTGGCTGCATCGCGTTCAATGCAAATTTGCAACAAAAAAGTTTAAAACACCCAAGCACTAACTACCGTACGATCACTTTTAAAAAATTCAGGGGTCACTCAGGGGTCACACATTTCTAACTCAGAAAATGCCAAATTTGAGAAATTTCGGACTCCGAGTGATCAATGCATTCCAAACAGGCAACTCCGACAATTTGCTGTTGGCAGACAAAATGGCCGCGTGCCTCAGGTAAAAAAAATTGCCCAAAGAGCGAGTGACGCATGAATGGCGATCGACTGAAAAAAGTGCCTACTTTGGTCAAGATTATTTTTCGCCAGTTCATGTTTGACTCTTTCCCAAAATGAAAATCTTAGTTTTTATTTTTTTTTGCATGCTTTTGTGTGCTGGGCTGTTGGCTGCTTGGTGGTGGTGGTGGTGGGTGCAACATGCAGAAGAAATGACCGATGCAAAATTTTCAAACCCAAGCTGGCGCGCTGCAAGTCATCCCATTAGATGCTTTGGCTCACTGTTTTTTAATAAGACTGCAATAAAAATCAGGGGTCGATTAGACCGTTGTTGAGCAAATCCTGATCAAAGATTATTATTTAGATGAAAAAGTGCTAAAGTGGATTTTCTATTTTTCTCTGCGAGTTTTTTAGCCATCCATCTGTGAAACTGGAGTACTGGACTTGTTCGACGACAGAGATTCAACAGCTGCTTTCGACACGTCGTCAAGAGCACCGTGGTTCTTCACCGTGAATCGTTCTGCGCTTCTGCCCATTCACGAGCAAAAAATTGCATTTGAATGAAAGTGTGCAAAATACTGTATTTGATCGACTTTTGCAAGAAGCAAGAAGCGTATCATACAGTATCATACAGTATCATACAAACCGGAAACTCATCCATCGTGGTACATATTACAGTATAGTATCATAGCAAAGAGTTGCCAAATGGCATCCGAGAGCGTCTCTTTTTATGATAGCGGTAGAGCAAAGCAAGTTTTGGCCGGATCGGATCACAAGATGGTGGCAAGAGATGGATCAAAATCAATACTCTACGTAAAATGACGAATTTTTGTTTTTGACGGGAATCGGGCTGCTGGTCAAGCAACCATCATCCATTCTTATGATATTCAAATCTCCTCCAGAAAAACAGGGATCAATGGTACAGTACTGTAGTTTACTGCATAAAGACACGTCAAAACTGGGACTTTGGTCATCATTTACCGTAGAAGAGAAATGATCGCCTTCGTGATTTGGCCCTGAGCGCGGATGTGTGGTCCATAGATGCAGCGCGCGACCTTTTTGAAATTCTGAGCTCCCTGAAAGTGGTGCCAGTTGATGCATGGAGTCGGTGCCATATCGTAATACTGTAACCCAGGAGGGTTGGGCATTCTCCGTCTGGATGTGCAGATTGATGCACAAAGGCTGCAAAAAAAGCGAAAAACAAAGATTAATGCCTTGTTGTGCCTTGTGCGAGGCGCGTTGTTGGCAAAAAGGGGTGCGGGCCAGGACGTGATCACGCTACATGCATGGATTGGCCAGCTGCAGCGGCCGGTTCATGCGGGGTGCCAATCCGACACTAGCAAAAAAAAAAAAAAAAAAAGGAGGCCCTCTGCCCCGTTTCCCTTTTCTTTTTTTTTTTTCACACCGTCGAGTATGTCGTCTTGGTGGTCTTATGTCACGAGCGCAAGCGCGCCTGTAAAAAAGGTAAATCGTGGATTATCCACTGGGTGGTCGCTATGTGCTCACACCGTTTTACCCCCCCTTTTTTTCTTTCCACAGGAACAAGGCAGCCCAGCGCCGCCTCCCGCGGCAACACAGCCCATCAAGGCCATGAGCCAGTCGTTTCGCAAAGGCGTCCAATACAACAGTGAGTGTAAGCTCTTTATTGGCCGAGCATGACTTTTATGTGGTTTTTTGCTTCTTTTTTCTAGTGAAACTGGTGATTCGTGGCGACGTGATGACCGGCAAGACAACCTTGTGCAAGTGCCCCGTGCAAAAGTCACACCCCCTAGACCCCGCCGACGCGCCGTGGGCTGACGCTTTTTTTCTGCTGTTTTTCTCGTTTTATAGTCAATCGATTGCAAGGAGGCGATTACAGCGATCAATACCTGTCGACGCCACAGATCCAGGTGGCCAACATCCCATGGCACTACCAAGGTCAGTGTTGCATGAACGTGATTTGCGGCGCGACAAAGAAAGAAAGCAAAAAAAGGGGCCGTTTTTTTACGATTTTTTTTATTTTGCCGCGCGTTTTTTTTTTTTTTTTTTTTTTTTTTTTTTTTTTTTTTTTTTGGCCAGCAACAGATACAGCATTGCCATGGCCCTGCAACGAAGTGACATCTTGTGTGCATAGGAGGCAGGGATCAAGCTGCAGCATCACAGTGCGTCTTTGGCATCGAAAAGTGGCGGTGGTGCCGCGGGGTCGCGCACGTCAACGTCGTCGGCGCCATCTGCCAACGAGCCGCCTCTGTCGCCCACGACATCCGCCGGCACGTCGCCATCAGCTGCTGCTGCGGGCCAGACCGCGTCGTCGATGGATCTCGCCCTCGACGCCTCGACCGTCAATGTGTACCGCAATGCACACTGCGCCATCTTTCTCTTTGACGTGACAAAGACTTGGACCTTTGATTACGTCGACCGAGCATTACTGGACGTTCCAGACTCCATGGCCGTTCTCGTGCTGGTACGTGTGGAGGAAAAAAAAAAGAAGAGCGTGCAAAAAAAAAAAAAGCAAATCACGCGTGCAGCTGCGCGCCACACTTGCAAAAAAAAAAGCGGCGATGGGGGGAGCGCAACGAACAAGGGGTCGCGCAAAAAGACAAAAGCGACGACTTGTTGTGGAGGGTGGGGGAGGGGGACCGTGCCAGCGACAACTCACCTCTATTTCGGAGTTCACAGGGCAATTTTGGCGACAAGACGTAATGCGTTCCCAACGATAGATGAAACGCGAATGGATTTGGGGGGAGGGGTGCACGAAAGGAGACGATTTTTTCTCATTCCTGTTTTTTTTATATCGATATGCTGCAGGGAGCAACGGACAGTGAGCGTTGAACAGGTTCATACCGCGTTGTACAACCACAACAAGCGACGCATTGATCAAGGAGCCATCAAGCCAAACCTTATCCGCTACGTCGACACAAGTCTGATGTCTGGGCTTGGCCTCTCGTTCATTTACGAGTACCTGGGGGTACCCTTTTTGCAGCTGATGGTAAAAAAGATTATTCCTTCTTTTATTTAAACATGGTGGATGGGATTGATGAGCGCCTTGTTCACGTGCACCCCCCAATTTGTCTCTTTTTTTTTTTTTCCTCGCATCCACCATAGATGGAAAGCCTAAAGAAACAGCTTGAGCTCAAGGCTGTTGAAATTGTCGATCTGCTTGCTCACTTGGACAAGAGTCAAGATGTGCCCGAGGCCATGCATCGTCGCCGCGGTCAAGACAATTTTGAACAGCGTAAGCATCCCCCCAAAAAAAATGAAAGAAAAAAAAAGTCGGGTCAATGGGACGCAAAAGGCAAGAAAAGATCATTGGCTGTCACTTGCTCATCAACTTTTAATAATTCTGTGTGCGTAGCCTCGGATCATCAATTGACGCAGCAACACCAAGAGATGAAATTGGCCTGGGACAATGATTTGCAAGCCATTGCGGCCGACTGTGAGTGGGAAATTCGGAAGAAATGGGGGGATGAAACAAACAAAAAAAAAAAAAAAAAAGGAAAACCAACATGACGACGTTGCCACTGACGGCCCTGGTGGGTTCCCATTGTCTCCTTTTTTCGCGTTGTTTTGTAGATCCTGCGTTTTATGATGATGAGAATATACCCCTGGATGTGAAGGAGGAGGATGAGGAAATGCCGGTGTCTGCTGCAACACCGCCACCACCGACTGCGCCTGCTCGTGCCAAGGATGCCCGGCAAAGCACGCTGGTCACGGCGGATCAGCTGCCTCCTATGGTCGATCAATTTGACACAGGCGCCTTGGCGGAGGACTGGTTTGGCGACGACGAGCCGCCTCTTCAAGCATTAAGCTTGCACGACGCGACGCGCCACCATGACTCGGACGAAGACGATGTACCTGTCACGATGCTGCGCGACCAGGACGTGCCAATGGTCGAATATTACCAACAGCAGCAGCGGCAGCAGAAGCAACAGGATGACGAGAATGACGACGAAAACGACGAAAACGAGCACGATGGCCGCCAAGGCGGCGTGTCCATGGTCATGGTGGCACCTGAAGACGGTCCAAAAGGCAATGGCGACTCTGACTCTGACGACGCGGACCATGTCGTGGCCACAGGGCCGGCGTTACACCAATCGCCCTTGTTTTATTCGAGCGGAGCGGCGGGTTACACGCCTTTCCCCATGACATCCGGGCTTGATCACCAAGTATGGGGCAGCACAAGTGTTAACAGTGGCCATTATGTGTCGCACATGCAAGCCAGCTACACGTCGGCCGCTGTCGTGCCCTCGGACACAGACGACGACGACGAAACACACGATCCCTTTGCCCTGGACCCCACCACATTTGCCGGCATGGGCGCGTACGAGGAAATTGGCGCGTCCGCTGACAATCCTTGGCATGACGACGCGCCAATGGCATCGTCGCCTCTATCTGCCGCCGCCGGCGCCACCGCCAAGCAAAGCGATGCACTTCATGTAAGTTTTTGCTTTTTTGCTTTTCACACGGCCCCCAATTGGGGGGAGGGAGATGAATTGAGAGAGAAAAGAACCTTCACTCTTTATGGCAACGTCGTGTGCATGGGGGAAAAAGGGTGTGTGTGTGTGTGTGTGGGGGTGGTGGAGGGATCAAAAGACATGATGACCAGCAGATCAGCAAAGATGCGCGCAAAGACACTCAAAAAAAAAAAAAGGGGAACACAAAAAAAGCAGCGATTGGACCCGGATGTGGGCTTCCCGGAATGCCCAAAAGCAACATTCATCCTGAGCCATTTGCCGGCTTGCTGACCTTTCTTTTATTTTTCGTGGGTTAGGATTCGTCGTCGCGGCGGCCGTCGCGTGACAAAAAGTCAAAAAAGTCAAAATCCAAAAAAACGAAGAAAAGAGCGTCGCCATCATGATCATGGATTGATTAAAATATACTATCGACCGTTGTTTATGATAATTTATTGTCATTTTTTTTTTTTTATGTATCTGGGAGCGGGGTTATGAGGGGGAGGGAATAGAACAAATGATATAAAAGAAGACGCCAATAAATAGAAAAAGAAAGTATTTTAAGGCAACGAAGGCCAATGGCGGGGGATAGATGGGCTAGAGGGGAGGGGGGATGGGAAAGACAAATCAGCAGAAAGGGTAATTTCAAAGAAAAGCAAGGTATGGGCAAGTTGGGGGTAGTCCTGTAGAGTGGGGGAGGGGGTATGCTTTCCGAGCGTGTCGCGTGTGCATGGAGAGGGGGGAGGGGGGAAAAGAGGCGGCCGCACGGGGAGTGGGAAAGGGGGGGGGGAATAAAGAGACATATGGATTTTTTGTGTTCTTGGGTGTTTTTTTTTCTTGGGTGTGGGGGGTCCAACTTGCTCTAATCATCTTTGGAGGCATTGAAAATGTGTGTTTGTGGGTGTGTGAGGTGGGGGGAGCCATAGGAGGAGTGGGGGGAGAGACAAGGCGAAAGAGAGAGAGAGGGGACCATCTTGCGCGTCATCGTCACAAAAAAAAAAAAGAGAAAAAAAGAGGAATAAAAGCAAAAAAGAAAAAAAAACGACAAAGAACAAGAACCATAGGCATCGTCATCCGTTGGAAAAAATAAAAAAAAAGTGGCATTGTGCGATGAAGGCGGCAGCTTTTTTTTTTTGCACGACTGGGGCAAAGATGATCGTCACTGTCGCCTATTGTCAGATCAACGGCGGGAATAAATTGGTTGGTGCGGGCATGCGTGCGACGTCCATATCGTCGTCATCAAAGAGGACAAAGTCTTCCTGGTCCGTGTCGATGAGCATGACGGATGCTGGCGATAAATGGAGCCAATCGTCCGAGCCAGGCAGCGATTGACGCGAGACACTGGTCATTGATGTGCCTGCGGACGCGAACCCGTCGCTAAAGTGGATTGTGCTGCCAGTGGACACGGTGGACGCGGAGGTAGAAGCCGACACGCTTGATGCCAAGATGAGGCTGGGCATATCGGTATCGTCATCGCTGCTGTGATTGGTATTTGTGACGATGGGGGTGGTGGTGATGATGGCAGCAGCAGCAGCAGGCACAGTGGAGGCAGCGGTGGCGACCAATGGCACTGGCGTCACACTGATCGTGGGAGCGCGGCTCGTGCTGGCCACAGTGCTGAATAATTCGGCAGCAGGCAGCGTGGGCGCCATGGGAGGTGGCGGCGGCGGCGGTGGTGGCCGTGTGGGCTCTTGCGGGCTCATGTCGGGCTTGTGCTCGGGAGGCGATGGCAATCCCTTGTCTGCAACCACTCTTCGCCTCGGAGACGTTGGTCGTTCGTCGCTGGTCATAGTGGCAACAAACCAAACAATATAAAAATCAAAGGGGCAGGCCCGCTAGGCGGTGGTCGTGGGGGGAAAAGAATGGTCAATGTGTGGGGGAAAAGAACGACAAACACGGCTAAAACCAAAATAAAATCCAACAATTGCAAAAAGCGAAACGAGAGGGTGCAAAATGCAAAAAATAAAAAAAAAAGTGGAGAAACCAACGAAAAGAAGAAAGAAGAAAAAAAAAGTGGATGAGCCTCGTCCACGTTTGCCTCCCCTTTTTAAGGTTGAGAAAGCCAGAGCCTTGTTTCTTTTTCGCTTTGCCGCAGCTCAAGTTTGTATGGCTGGAGTTGGGTGTGGAAAAAAAAAGGGGGGCCAACGCATCGTCGCTGAATCTGAAAACATTCAGAGTCAGACGTGTTGCCCCGGATGGCCATAATCATCCATTTCCCTGGAGTGGGAGACCCAATCAGCAGCCATTCTTTTGTGCCCATTGTTTGGCTTTTTCAATTGGTTTGGATCACCTTCGACGCCCATGGTCCGCGCAAAAACAGAGTTGTCATCTGGGCAATTTTGTGCATTTGCGCATTTGCCATGGCGTCCAAGTCCTTGATTACTGCTTTTGGGAGGAAAAATAAACGATGCACGCTTTGCCCATCTCCTTTTTCTTTGTTTGGTCGCGCCAACAGCCATTTCTTTTTCTCTCTTTTTCATTTTTCTGAAAAAAAAAACCAACAAAAATCACTTTTTGACACGCCCAGGTCCACTCTCTCTTTTTTTTCCCTGGCTAGCCACGATGATTCCAAACGCAGCCGAGTCCACTTGCGTCAGGTAAAACGCATCCACGTTCCCAAAAAGATGAAATTTAGCATCTTCCAGAAAAAAAGGGCTCATCTCCTGTTGCGCGCGCGGGAAATTAGGGTGGCCGTCCGAGTGCGGCCCATGTCACCTGGCGAACAAAGGCAGCAACAACACATGGGCAACGATTACATTGATTTTGTGCCCGGGACAGAGCAGATTGTGCTTGGCAAAAAGCATTCTTTCACGTTTGACCACGTCTTTGCGCCCAATGCTGATCAAACGGCCGTCTACACAACAAGCGTGTTGCCACTAGTGCATCAGTTCCTGGAGGGGTAAGGAAAAAAAAAGTCATAAAAAACATTCCCTTTTTTGGGCAATCTCATTCCGCCGCCGCCCAAAAACTCACGTTCCATGCGCGCGTTTCAACGTTGCCTCCTTTTTTATTTTATTTTTATTTTCACTCTTTTTGCCTCCCCCCGTCGCCCTTTTTGCCCTCTCCGTTTTTTTTTTTTTGATCCTTTGTCCACCTTCTCCCTCGTTATGCAGCTACAATGCCACGGTCTTTGCCTATGGGTAGGGGTCCAACTTTAGGATGAAAAAAAAAGAACCCCAATGGGACGATTTGCGGACCCTGTGTCTTGGCATGGTTGACGCGTGACCATGTAAAAAGCTGATGATCTCTCCCCCCCCTTTTTATTCTTTTTTTTCAATTGATTAGGCAAACGGGCAGTGGCAAGACGTACAGCATGGGCATTGGATTGGATGCCCAGCAGCCCGACGAGCAGGGGATTCTCCAGCGATTTGTCGACACGCTGTTTTCGCAGCTGCAGGGCCGTGGTGACAGTGCGACACACGACATCCGCGTCTCCTTTTTGGAGCTGCATAATGAGGATCTTGTCGATCTCCTTGTCAGCAGCAGCCAAACACTTAAAAAGGAAAACCAGCCCATGGTGGTCATTCGCGAAGATGTTCATGGCAACATTTGCTGGAGTGGTGTGCGCGAAGAACCCGTGTCGCGCCCCGACGAGCTCTATAGCTTGCTGGAAAAGGGCTCCATTGCACGCACTACCGCGGCAACCGACATGAATATCTCGTCGTCGCGATCCCACGCCATCTTTTCCGTGCGCCTCAGCCAGACAAGCACCCATCCCGACACGGGCATCACCACCACCACCACGTCCAAATTTCATTTCGTGGATCTCGCAGGCTCCGAGCGGGTAAATGAATTAGATGCATGATGACCTGCGCCTCCCCTATTTTTTTTTTTTTGTTTTTTTTTGTTTTTGTTTTTGTTTTTTTTTTTCTTGCCAATTTTCCTTTTTTTTTTCCATGATTAGCTCAAGCGGACGAATGCGGTTGGGCACCGGGCCAAAGAGGGCATTTCCATCAACAGTGGGCTTTTGGCGCTTGGGAATGTGATTTCGGCGCTGGGCGATCCGTCGCGGCGCAGCTCGCATATTCCGTATCGCGATGCTAAGCTGACACGGCTCCTGCAAGACAGCCTTGGTGGCAACAGCCAGACACTGATGCTTGCATGCGTGTCGCCTGCATGGTCAAACCACCAAGAATCGCTAAACACGTTGCAATACGCGAATCGTGCGCGCAACATCCGCAATCGCGTGTCGCTCGACACTCTCGTGCATGACAATGGCCACGCGCACCTTGGCAGTAATAACAGCAGCAGCAATGCCAAGGCGGTCCACCGCCTTAAATCCGAACTCGCACGCGCACGCATGGAAATCAAGGAGAATGACGAATTCCTTGCCGCCGTCAATCACGAGATGGACAGCCTGAAATCGCAGGTCGAATGCATGCATCAGACCATCGCGTCGCTTGTCCAGCAATTGGCCCATGCCAAGGCTAATGCGTCCAAGACGTCCCATTCGTCCCATTCGTCCATTTCAAAGCAACAACAAATATTGACGCCCTCATCGTCGTGCTCTTCTTCGTTGGCCGACACTGGCATCACCTCGTCAGGTGTCATTCCTCTTGAGGAGCATTTGGCTACCACCGAGCAGCAAAAAGCCCTGATTTACACACTTCAGATGCGTCTCAGTGCTCTTGAAAAGAAACAGCAGCAGCAGCAGCAGCAGCAACCGCAGCAACACCCGACGCCGCCACCGTCCCCACCCACAAGCACCGCCGTCCATCATGGCGCGTCACCAATGATGCGCAAGGAGTCCGAAAAGAAGAAAAAACGACATAGTTACCGATTTGGCAGCAAACGCCTGGTGCACCAGCGATCCATTAGCAGCCTGCGCCGCCGAAACGCGTACGCGGTCACCCCGAATGTCGCCGCCGCCGCGCCAAGAGCACCCGCCCCGACGCCCACAAACCCCGATTCCGCCCTGTTTTCCCCTAATTGGAAGGAAAAAATGGCGTCGTACGAGTACCATCTCGGAAATGACATGGCCTACTTGCATGACATCAAGGTATGTGAAAGCAGCGCGTGGAGAAAAGAAAGCAAAAAGGAAAAAAAAGGGGGGGGGGCGAGGAGAGGACTAATATCTTCCTTTTTCTGAATTAGGCCATGATGATTGGCCATCCCGACTCGCCCGACATCCACGACGCCTTCAATGCCATGTTGGCTTTCTCCAATGGACCCATGGCGCCAACCACGCTCGAAGTTTCTGTGCCAATGGTAAATTTAAAAAGAGCAAATTGGCAAAAAATGAAAAAAGAAGCATAAAAATGACGTCAATTCCGTGTTGTTATTGTAGCACCAGGCCCGACTTGGCACAGAGGCGCAGCAGCCGGCGCAAAAGAGTCATGGTGCATGGGCCAATCTCTTGGCGCGATTTGACCAGGCGTTGGAACGCCATCGAGACCTGGTGGACATGGTCATTGTGGCCAATCAGAAGCGCGAAGCGCAATTGACGACGCGACGCGTGTCCATGATGGCGGCGGCACCAGGCCCATCGATGCAACAGCAGCAACAGCAGTGGCAGCAGCGGCTGCAGCAGGCAGAGCAGCAGCATCGGCGCGCCATGGACGACACGCGTCGCCAGTACGAGCAACAAGCGAAAAAGCAGCAAACCGAGCATTCTGCGCTGAAACGGCAATACCAGCAGCAGGTACTTGCGCAGGAGCGCGCACGCACGCAGCACAACGCGACCGTCATGGCTTTGCGCCAAAAGTTGGACGCGCTTTTGAAAGAAAAGAAGAAAATGACGAAAAAGAGCAAGCAAGACGCCGACCGCGCACGCGAGCGTGAACGCCAGCTGGCCAAGCAGATCTTGCAATTGGAGCGCAAGCAAATCAAGCAGACACAACTCAAGCAACGGCTCGACAGAGACTTGCAACACCAGCGCGTCGCCGCCAAGCGCCAAAAGGATGACATGATCGCACTCGCCACTCAATTGCAATCCGGCGCCTTTGTCATGACCACCGTCGTCCATGCCAATCGCGACATCTTGCCCGTCGCGCACAGAAATCTGCTCACAAAGGCAATTGCAGCAGCGCGCACAAGAACCTACCTCATCCCTTGCAAAAAACAAATCTCCACCATCGTCCGAACGCCAAAGAAAAAGCTGCCGCACGCCGCAGCATCCCAATGGTAACAGAAAAAAAAATAGTGCTTTTCAAGGTCGACGACTCACCTCCTACGCATACCGTTACCACCAGTACGTCCGAACGCATCTCGCGTAAAAAGACGCTCTCGCAAATCCCGTCCATTGAGTAAAGCCAGATCAAGAACCAAGAAAAACAGCACAAAACCGCGTCTTACACTCCCCTTTTTCCAATTAGTTTTGCTAAGCGCGCTCATGGCGACGCCAAGGCAGACGCCAAATCAAGTGAGTCTGCGCCTGAAAGAGCCGAATCGGCCGTGCCATCCAACGAGTAAGCCCCCCCCCCCAGCAAAACGACGATTTGAGGCGCATTTGTCGCCCCATCAAAGCGTGCATGCATGCTTGCTCACACTTTTCTCACCCCATTTTTTACTGCAGTAGTCTGGCACCACCTGCCCCACGCAACACGGCCAACTCAGCCTCGCTAATCTCATGCACTGACTAATTTCTTCCCTGGAGACACTTGCTCTCCTCGCTAATAATAATAATCCTTTTTCCCCTGTCTACCCATCACCCCCAATTTGCCCTCTATTCTCGACAAAACAAATGACAACAAATGCTATTTTTACTTTCAATTTGACTATTTACATTAAAACGAGGTTCTTTTTCGGATTTTTTGTTCCTTTTTTTTTTTTTTTTTCTTCAATCCGACCATCGATGGCCACAAGCGCGATTGCTGCAAACGTAAAAGAGGTTCATCTTGGCGTCGGCGCGTCGGGATGACGACTGGAAAAAGACAGCCTCAGGATATTGGCATCGAGGGCAAGCGATATTGGCACGCGGCTAAAGCACAAAGGACAAGATAAGACCCAGGTTTGCGAACAGCGCCATCAAAATCATGACAGAACCCAAGCCAATTTGCGCAGCCATCCTCTTTTTTTTTTTAGGTTCCCTCCCTCCTTGCTCTCTTTTCAGCGTCAAAATGGCGTCATTTTCCCCCTCTACCCCGTTCTTTTCATCTGCCCGTGGCCCCCAACGCCAATGGCAAACTTACCAGGGTGGGATCAGCGCTCAGATCAGCCAGCACCATGGTTTGCTCTCTAAAGAATAAACAAAACAGGCAAAAATGAGCCCAATTGGCCTGTTTCTCTTGAAAAACAATTGTCGACGTACGAAGGTGCGTGGATGATTTCGTGTCTGTAGACGCGCAAATTGTCAGCCGACTCCTGGAATTGACAATTGCGGCACGCATAAAGAAGTTCGCGCTTCGTGCGGTCTTCTCGAGGGTATAAAAGGTTGTTGCTGCAATAAAAAAAAGAGAGCAAAACAACAGGCCATCGTCAGCACATCTTTTGTCGATGGATCTATGGCCCAAAACATACCAATCTGCACAATACTTGAAGCTCGCCATGCTAAATATCAAACAAAAAGAAACAGAAAGAAAGGAGAAAAAGAAGAAAAAATATAGCACACGCCAACGATTAAAAAAAAAAAGGTGACAAAGGACTAGGATGGAAAGAAGCAAAGAGAGAGAAAAAAGCTTGCAGCGAGAAAGCAAGCTCCAAAGAAAACAATCGAGCGTGTCGGGCTTTCAAAATATCGACAAGCACGCTCAATTGCAGAAAAAAAGGCACACAATGGCAACAAAGCGTAGGTGGAATACATCGAGACTGATTACAAATGAACAGGCTCCCATTGTCCGACCAGCAGGATGCCAGTTTGGCAGCCGTACGTTGAAAATCAGTGGAAAACAAAGAAAATACAGTAAAATGTCTTAATTCGCGATTTACTGGACAACCAACGCATTGATCGCCTCTTTCATAGGTCCCACACGCCAGTGCAGAGTATTTAATGGACGGTTTACAAACGATGGCTTAATGGCATCGCTTGCTAGCGATTAGACGCAATTATGCCAGTAAATTCAAAAATCGCATATGACGTGGCCAGTGCATTCACTACCGAGCCCTGGAAATACGTCCAAACGCGAAATTCACAGCAAGAACCCTGACTAGATTTCGATTTGCAGCGGCCGCGACTCACTGTGGGCTCGCTATACGCGAATCAAAAAACGGGCCATTTCGAGGCGGGGAGAGGAATTCGAATATATGGGTTCGCCAAATCCCACCAAACTTGCACACAAGAAGCCTTGCATCGTGAAACAGGCAGAAATGCCAAAAAGCGGTGCGATCCAATTGTTGGATGGCGAGCAATGGCTGATTTTCGTTGAAACTTTGCGCGCGAATGGCGACCCTGAAATGCATGATAAAGCCGCGCCGACGCGTCCACCGGCAAGAGACAGCCAAGGTGCACAAATTTCATTGGGAACAGGCGCGTGTAACTCGACGACTGATGCGGTTTTCGACGCGTCGAACCCGCAGGCGTATACTTGCGGGCGCGTTTAATCTGCAGAAACTCATCTTTTTTCACTGGTCTCCAATAGCCATGTACGCGCCAATATGCGCCCTTTCTGATGATATAACTTTCAAGGCGCTGCGGCCAGTCCTCGTTGATTTTACCTTGGGATGAAAATTTACGGCTTTTCGCGTTTCACGCGGCAACCAGTCACTGGACCCCGGTTTTTTATGTCATTTCTGTCAGTAAAGCGTCGTGCTTCAGTATGTGGTTGAATGGCGTGGCGATCTGACGACCTAAATTTCTTGATATTCCGGTCCTCGACTCTACCTCCAGGAAAATTGGCGATTTTTGAACGTGGTCGTTGCGCGCCATCCAATGGCCGCAATGCCTCACTGGTTGGCTCGTTTGAAAGAGAGAACTTGATTTTCTTGATTTAATAGTAAAATTCTGTTGCAAGTGGTCGATTTATGACAAGCGTTCAAATGACAACAAAAAACGCCCTATTTGCAATGTTCTCGACAAAGCCTGAGCAATATTTCATTTTTATTGCAAAACACGCGACTAACAGCCGCTCTGAGCACCAGTGGTAATGTGATCATGCATCATTTGCCAATGTCGTTGACGAGTAAACAGGGAAATAATATGCTGAAGCATATCATTTACCGATTGAAGCCGATCCGGCGCTCTGATTCCTGTCAAAACTTTGAACGCTTTGTTCCTCGTGGCCATGAAAGCCGTGATGTAAAACAAAATTTGACATGCGCAAATCTTTTGGTTGAGAAATACCGTATTTTCATGAAAAATGATCCGTTTTTTTTAATTTTGAGATGCGATGGGTATATAAATGGCGACTAGCAAAATGAGTGTTGCCTTCATGGCGAAGACGGTGCCTTTGTGGCATGGACGAGGACGGGTGTGAAAAACTCACCGCGAGCGAGGTAGGCGAACAGGTGGCCGGAAAAGCGCAAATAGGCCGCGTGCGACCAGTGGCCCATGTGCCATTGGCGGATCATGGCCAATTGGTGGAAGCAGTGATTTGCGATGCCTCCAAACACGAGTTCCGGGTTCAACGGGGTGATGACGACGTCTCTGAACCCTGCATTCAGCAATTGGGCCTCGTATTCGTCCTTGTCGATCCAATTGGCGACGGGGATGTCCACGATTCGCGCAAGCACGCGCCACCACCATGCGGCCACTTGGTCCTTGCCAAGCACCAGGTCATACAGTCCGATGCGGCCGCGTGGCACGAGTTGTTGCGCGGCTTGCTGCAGGAATTGCGCGCGTGTCTCGAAATGGTAGGCGGCATCCACGCATACGACGCAGTCAAACGACGCGTCTGCGCCTTTGCCAAGCGTGGCTGCCAAGGCCGTGGCCGAGCCTTGCTTCAATTGGACGAGGCGCTGCTGCGGCTCTGGCAACGCATGGAGCCGGTCCATCGACACTTGCCATTGTTGCTGCTCATTCGTGATCCCCTTTTATGCACAATGTCCATTTTTAAAAATAAAGAGAGGCAATGAGACTCGCGTTCTTTTTTTTGTATTTTTTTTTGTGTGTGTTTTTGTTCGCTTTTACCGTGACGCGTGCCTTGTAATGGTCAGCAATGTAGAAGCAGGAATCGCCGCAGCCATAAGCTACATCTAATCACCACAAAAAAACAGGTGAGCGATACGGTGCACGCGGCCGAGGCAACTAAAAATCCACAAAATTTTACCAAGCACCACCTGACCAGGCTGGATTTCCATGGGGTCAATGACCATGCGGACCAAGTGCTCGCATGCATGAGCAAAAGAGGTCGGGGTTGCCGCGGGGTCGAGGGGCCAATAGCCCATATTGCACCAGAGGCTGCGCGGGGCGTGCAAGTTGAGCCAAAAGTGGCGCAACCCGTACGTGCCCTCGACGGGGGGCGGCCAATTGTAAAGAACCACGGCTATCACTGCGTGTGCATAGAGAAACACGTCGCGCACCAAGCCCGCGTCCGTGAAGACGTATAAAAGTGGCAGCGTTGCAAAGTGAGCGGCCAGCAGCATGGCGAAAAAAGAGAACCAAGGAAAAAAAAGGGGTCGGAAGAGCAAAATTGGCTTTTTTTATTTTTTTACCGTTGTTTTGATTTTTTTCCCATTCTCTCCCCCTTTCTTCTTTTTCCCCTCTTTCACACTCTATTTTATATCTTTTTTTTTTTTTCCTCCTCCCCATGGCTCTTCCCAAGAGAATTATCAAGGTGAGCGAGCCATTGGATACAAAAGGACGCGTAGTGCTCGTTGTGTGGTCCCTTTCCCCCTTTTTCTATATGACTCACGTTCTTTTTCTCAGGAAACCGAGCGACTCCTTGCTGATCCCGCGCCAGGTATCAATGCGACGCCTCATGATGATAACTTGCGCTACTTTGACGTTGTTATTGCGGGGCCCAGCCAGTCACCCTTTGAAGGTAAGGCGAAGAAATGAGGCGAAAATGGGCGAAATGAGTGACTTTTGTGTGTTTTGCGCTCCAATGACGCTCAATTCCCACTTTTTTTTTTTTTTTTTTTTTTTTTTGTTTTTGCCTGCAAGGTGGCGTGTTCCGCTTGGAGTTGTTCTTGCCAGAGGAATATCCCATGGCGGCACCCAAGGTGCGTTTCTTGACCAAGATTTACCATCCCAACATTGACAAGCTCGGGCGTATTTGCTTGGACATTCTAAAAGGTAAACCAAAGGAATTGGGGGACCAATTGGGTGGTGCAGGGTGGGCCCGCTGACGTCTTGCTTTTTTTTTTTTTTTTTGTTCTTTTTAGATAAATGGAGCCCCGCTTTGCAGATCCGCACCGTGCTGCTGTCTATTCAGGCGCTGCTATCTGCCCCCAATCCTGATGATCCCTTAGACAACAACATTGCCCAGCATTGGAAGGACGACTTGCCCGAGGCTATCAACACCGGTAAGCGCATTCAAAATGGGTCTTTTTTTCCCTTTAAAACTCACGTTTTTGCCGCCTCCAAAATAGCCAAAGTGTGGACGGCTCGCTATGCCAGCGAGTAAAACAAGGAACTTTTTGATCTTTGTTCCCATTCCTCTCTTTTTCTTTTTATCCACACCACGACACACACCTTGCACCATCTTTTTTACCCCCTCTCCATTCCCTCTTGGTTGCTTTTTTATCGTGGTTTTTTTTTTCTTTTCTTTTCTTTTTTTTTTTTTTGGGCGGGATAAGGCGACGTCGCGTGATTCTTTCGTCATTTATGCAAGCTTCTTTTCTCATTTGTTCCCTGTGACCATCACTCCACCTGTTTTTTTTTTTTTAAAAAAAAAGGGGGGCAGTGGCGGCGCCTGTCATTACTGTATTTTGGATTTTGCGCGTAAAATAAAGAAAACGAGATGTGTTTCCTCCCCCTTTTTTTTTTATTTTTTATTCATAATGTCGCTGCGCCGGCATCTTGATCTATGTGTGTGATTGGCGTATGCAGGATGAGTGGTGGTGGTGGTGGTGCGAATGACTCTTGCTGATGCTGATGGAGCAAGTCGGTATGTCCTGGTGATGGCTCGATCGGCGAAATCTCGGCCATTTCGCTACCTGATGGCGACGACGCCGACAACATATCGACTTGCGACGAGTCCTCGTAGGTCATTGGCTCGTCGGACGACACGGATGCAGACGGATAGCTCGCGAACGACGCGTCCAATGTGACGTCGGGCGATTTGGTCGTGGTTGTGATGGCCGACAAGGCCATTGGTGGAGCAAGAGGCGATTCGGCGGCGTGTGGTGTCTCTTCTGGAGGTGCCAATGGGTCGATGGGTGTCTGCGGCGCCAATGGATCCTTTTGTGGTGCCAATGAGTCCGTTTGAGGCGCCAACGGGTCCTTTTGAGGTGCCAACGGATCTATCTTGGGCTGATTGTCGGGCAATGGATTTTTTCGTGGTCGTCCGCGTCGCGGTGCGTTTGGATTTTTCATGCCATTGGGGCTGCTGGCCGTGGATGCGGTGTCTTTTGCGCGTTTCTTTTTTTTCTCGATTTTTGGCAATGTTTGTCCTGTGAGCAGGTTCTTGTCATAGTAATAGGGATCGCCGGCATCGCCGCCCTCGTACAGGACAGAGGGCGGGTACGGATAATATTGTGATGGGTGTGCGTGGTGGTACAAGGGTGGGCCGCGCGCGTGCTGCTGATAGGTCATGTGCCGTGGCGACGACGAGTCAAAAGGCGTGCCACTTCGCTGCTGCTGCTGCTGCTGCTGATGCGCTTGCTGTTGTTGCTGTTGTTGCTGTTGTTGCTGTTGCTGCTGATGTGCATGTTGTTCCGAGGCCATATAAACTGGCTGGTACAATCGTGGATGTGGCGATGGTGGCGTCGACGACGACATCATCATGATGGTGCGTGCTGCCTCCTTTTCTACCGTCTCATTCTTATAGTCAAAGTCGTCATCCATCGTGTTGGGCGTCGGTGGCATCTGTGTTGGCGGCATCATCACCTCTTCCACTTGTTCAAGCGGCTTGCCCGCGAGTCCCTGCGCCACCTTGAGATTCGCATATTGTAATCGCGTGCGCAACATGGTTGCCAACTAATTTTTTTTAATGGCAAGGTCCATGTTAAATTCATGCAAATGCAAGTCGTCGGTGGCTGTGATGAAGGCGGCGCGGAAATTGCGGACGCGCTTTCATTTCTTTTTTTCTCTCTTTTATTTCTCTTTTTCTCCTTCTTACGTGTGCTACATCCCATTGCTCTGTTGCCATTGTATCTGGTGGGGGGGATTGAATGGCAATGGTCGGTTCGGGCATGAAAAAAAGCGTGTCTAGGAAAAACAAAAAGGAATAACAAGGAAAATGCGAAGAAAAAGGGAAAAAAAGATTTTTTCATGAGCGCCCCCCGCCCTTTTCGTACTGAAAAAGGTCGTCAATGGCCATTGTCTATGTTTCAGCATAACGCATCCTCGCGCAAGACACCCTGTGTCGAGTCAACGCGCACGAACCCCCTTCCACCTAATGGACCGCGCCCAATGGGCATCCGCGCCACCTGAATCACTACCAATTGCCTTTTTTAGCCCACTGGATGGCCCGGAAAAAACAAGTGCCCACTTTGGGCAGCCATTTGCCCTGCATCTCGCCCTCCACTGTTTGTTGTGTGAAAAAAAAAAGCCCCGTGACAAGCGCTGCCGCGCTTTTTCGTCTATTTTATGGTCTTGTCGTCAAGGATGAATGGGTAGCGGTTCTAGAGATGCGGGAAACGCCATAGAGCGCCAAAAATCAAACGCGTATGAAATTGAAAAGGCCAATTGTGTGACGTCGCACACTGACAAAAACAACACACAGGTTTGATCCCCCCTCACCTTGCTTTGTTTGGGCCTGTCACTGATCTGCCGCTCACAAAAGAAAGAAAAAAAAGGTGGCCTGGGCTTTCAATGCTCTATCTATTTTCAAAAATCGCAAATGAAATCAAGACAAGCAAGACCGGTGTCAGAAAAAAAAAAAGACAAAAACAGTCAAGATCGCCCGTTTTGATCGTCGCTCCACGGCCCCGCTCCCCTGAGATTTGTTCATCTTTTTTTTTTTTGCATGTCATTGACAACAAATTCAGCGACCAAGATTGCTTGGCAATGATGATTGGATCCCTTGTTTTTATGTTTTTTTTTTCAAAAGCGGTTTAAAAAAGACGCGAGCCAGCAATAACGTCGATCTGTCACGAACGGACGGGCCAAAGATGCAACGTGATTGGCTGCGGAAACCGTCCATGTGCAACACTCAAATTGTTCATGCCCACGTTCTGCAAGCGAGCGACATGATTTGATTGATTTTCGAATTCCTTCTTTGACCTGCCACACCAACAAGTTCTTAGCAACCATGAGCCCCCCTCTCCCCCCTCCCCACGATCCCATTAACATAATCTGCCTGTTTGCTATACAAAAAAAATCATATAAAAAAAAGTTGCTCTTCTTTCTCCTTTTCTTTTCTCTTTTTTGCTCTTGCCACGGCCTCTTTTTTTTTACGTCCCCCTTTTTCCCCCCCTCTCGTTCGCCTCCCAAGCAACGCGTCTTGTCCTTGCACTCTATTTCCAACGCGTCGACTCTTTTTTTTCCACTCGCTTTCAGCCGGTCGTCCTTTTGGTTTTTTCCCCCTTTTCTCCCCTCGTTTCATGACATATAGACAGAAATGGATTTGGCCGATTTTCAAGTAGACATGGATATGCTCCGTTCCATGACGAGCAGCCAGCCGCAGGAGCCAGGGCATCAGGTCCAATCGCAAGGTCAGCTGCTGGAAAACATGGATTATCTTTTCCATCAGCAAGAGGCCATGTCGTCGCCCTTTATGCATCAGCCGCCGCCGCATCAATTGCAGCAACAGCAGCAGCACCATCATCAATATATGCCCACATCCCAGCAGCCCAATGCACCCGTTTCCATCACATCCACGCCCGTCTACCCCGCAGCAGCGCAAAGCGACTATCTTGATCAGGACGTAAGGCGCCAAAAAATGCAAAAAAAAAAAAAAATGGAAAGAGAAGATGGGCGGGGGCCACGTGGTACCATGAAAATGGGAACAATGGGACGAGCCTCATTGTTTTTTTCACTCTCTCTTTAGGACATGCTGACGCCGTTGATCTCGCCGGCCATGACGCCGTCATTCACGTACCAGCATGGATCCATGGGCAATGAGATGGATTTCTCGCCTCTGTCGTCGCCTGCCATCCTGCCTCAACGCGATCAATCGGACCGTGTTGCGCAGCATCATCTTCACCAGCCTCATCCTCATCATTCACATCATCATCATCATCATCATCAGCAAGACCAGCGATTTAGCCAGCTCGCCCATGCCTCCTCTTCGGCTGGCAATGACCAGCAGCAGCAGCAACAACAACAGTCGTACACGCACATTCGCAAGCAATACGAGGAATTAGAGCAAGCCAAGCGGATGATCACACAGCGATTGAGCGAATTGCAACGGCAACAAGGCGGACACACGCTCCATCAGCTCCAACAAGACGTCCATGATCAACAACAAGTCATGCAACACCAGCAACAAGCCGTGATGCCATCCTTGCCTCCACAACCGCATCAACAGTCACCTCAGCAAGACACGTCAAAGCAACGCAGTACGTCCCATAAAAAAAAAGAAACAAAAGAAAAGAAAATGTCGCGGTTTGACACGCGATGCACACGCTGTTGACACGCGTTTTTTTAACACCCGCTTTTCTCGTTTTTCTCTCTTCTCTTCTTTTTTTTTATGGAAATAGACAAAAAGCAAAAGCAGCCCAAGCAATCGCAACGTGGCCAAGCGGCCACCATTGAGCCTGTGACGCCGGCGTCGCTGATGAATATGCGGCAAAAGCCGTCGATGAAGAAGAACAATGTGTTTCCGTCGGTCAGTGCCAAGGCGGCCATGCAGGAAATGGACCAGCAGTCGTCCCTGATGCTCGACGCGCTTTCGTCATCGTCCTTGCCGCCGCCCATGCCACCTGCGACGTCGGGCGCTTATTACCCTGGTGCCACGGCGTCTTCCAGCAGCGCACCTACCGCCACATCGTCGGCAAATAGACCAATGGCTCCGCCTCCGCGCCAGGGCCTCTCATCCAATACTCAGGATGCTCTTTTGCCACCTCCTGCAGCTCCTGCAGCAGCAACAGCAGCTGCACCTCCTGCTGGCACCGCGTCGTCGTCGTCGTCATCGTCATCGTCTACAGCGCGTGGCGGCAAGCGCAAATCATCAACGACGCATGAAAAAGGTGGAAACAAGGGTGGAAATGCGCGCGGTCAACGTAAATCGCGTCGATCGTCGAGCTATCAGGATTCGAAATCCGTGGCACCTGCCCCATCGAGCGCGGCACCGCACCACCAGTCGCCACGCACGCTCAAGCCGCTGCTTATCAGCCCGAATTTGAACCCTGACAGGCAACAAGCACTTGCATCTGCGGGCCTGACACCGCAATTGCTGCCGAGCGCGATCCACGACGTCGAGCACATCCTGGCGACAAAGTCCAACTACCAGAACCTGATGGAGGGCAAGGCCGCCGCGCTTGGCATCGCGTTTTCGCCGCACATCAAGAGCGGGCTCGAGGTGCGCCGCACCGCACACAAGGCCGCCGAGCAAAAACGACGCGATTCGCTCAAAGAATGGTTCGATCGCCTGCGCAACGAGGTCGAGGAGGGCTACGTCAAGCAAAAAGCCCATGTCGCCACCAAAGTCTTGCGCGAGCAGCAACGCGAGAAGCAAGATGCCGCCGCCGCTGCTGCAGCCTCGGCTGCCGACGACGACGACGCGACGGAAAGGACAGAAAACGACGATCCAGCGTCGTCCGATCCCGCCACCACGTCAAAAACCGACAACCAGCAGCAAGATGCGCCTGATCTCGCGTCTCTAAAGCCATTGAGCAAGGTCTTATTGCTGCGCTACGCCTACGAGTACATCAATTACCTAAAAGGCACTATCCGCGATCGTGATCGCACCATTGAAAATCTGCAGCACCAGCCGCACGCACCAGTGTCAACCGCCATCACGCCACCAAATGCATTTACAAAGTCATCCTCCATGGCCACAGCCCCATCCGCGCCCTCGCCACCTTGCTCCACAGAACCCATGGACACAGACGATGCCAATGCCTCTACAGGCACCACCAAACCCGCCGGCGTCACTTGATGCTACCCGCTCTACGTGCAGTACAATAACAAAAAGAAGGTTTTCCCTTTTCTCATGCTCTTTCCCGTATCATTTTATCTTTTTTTTTATCCCATCTCCTCGTCATCCACATGGTTTTCTTTTGAATTTATGCCCCTATGGTTTTCTCTTGTATATGTTTTAGAAGCATTTTATTTTTTTCTCCTCCGGTCTATAGATGTTTTTATGATTGTCAATAAATTATGCAATTCATTCGTCTTCTTTCATGCATTAAAGTGCATTGTAAAAATGACTGTGATCGCACTGTCTTAAAGAACGGCGAACGTGTCATTTCACGACGCGTTCGTAGTAAGAGCCCTGAATTCATGCAAAAGTGCATTTTTCAGAACTGAGTCAACCGATCTCCAAAAAAAAACATGAAATCGTTGGAGTCTTGAGTGACTATCCACCGATATAAATCTGGCGCCTTGCGGTCAGACTCAACGGGAGAAACGTGTAAAATGGTATTTTTGGCTGTGGATTTTCACTAGTAAACACGAATAGCGAGATTTCGCAAGGTTGAGCGATCCGATTCGCGAAAAAACTTGAAATCATCGGAGCCCCTGAGGCGGCTATCCGTTAGCTAAATTTGGAGCCACGGGATTGCACTCATCGGGAAAAACGCGTAAAATATTATTTTGGTGCTGGATTTTCACTAGTAAACACGAATCTCGATATTTCTCAGGACTGGATGATCCGATTCGCGAAAAAAATTGATTACATTGGAGAATTGGGCTTACCATCAACTGGTCCAAATTTGGGACCAGATGAACTATTTGCTGAGGTAGCACCATTTTCATAGGCGTAAATGGGGTAAAATCAGCACCATTTGTCTCGTACCGTGACAACGGCTGAGCGCCCCGACGCGAGAGTGACCTCAAATGAATCGGCGGCCAAACGCGGTGAAAGCGCTTGTGGTTTGGGGACATCACGTCGAGTTTTCGGCGAGCTAGCCTTCAGGGATCGTTTTGACCCTGAATTGGCCCTGATTGTAAAGCGCGCCGAAAAAAAGCCAAATCGTTATTTCCAAGCGTAAGGCGGCCGGTGGGGATGTCTGAACACGGGCCAATCGAATTAGCGCTTGCCGCGGGTTTTTATTTTCTGGCATCTAGAAACAAGCGGGGTGCACTTCTTTTCACACAACGTTGCATTTTCTTTTTGCTTTTGCATTTTTTTCCCTTGCTTTCGCATTTTTTGAACGCTATTACCATGAGCAAGGACACTGTAAGTAGCACATGGATAGGCTATATGTGATGTAGCGACAAGAGAGAATGTGAAAAAGGAAAACAAGGCTGATCGCCCTGTTTTTATATCTTGTTTTTGTCATTTCATGGCGCATTAGGCACGCGAACCCGACTATGACGATCTGGTGAACGATGACTATGTGCCGTACGTGCCTCTAAAGCAGCGGCGTATGGACAAGATGCATAAGTATGCCACGCAGCGCCGCATTCACGACAAAAAGGACGAAGACGACGACGACGACGAAAAGGAGCAAAACCAGGGCCAAGTCAGTCTGCTGGACCAGCTTGCCGAGCAAAAGCGTCTGAATCTGATACCAGGTAAGCGGCAAGGAACATATGGACGCGCCTCATTGCAGCCATTGACTCATCAATGGGCGATTTTTGATAGAAAAAACCGAGGAGGAGAAGCGGCTAGAAGAAGAACGCGAAATTGAGCGTGCGCAGGCGAGGCACAAGGCGCTTGTGTCCGTGCAAGAAGCGGCCTCGGGCATCCAGTACACGGAATCCATGAAAACATCGTAAGAAATGAGCCTTTTTTTTTTCTGTTGTTTGCCTCATTCTTTTTTTTCGGTTGGAATTGTCTAGGTGGCACCCTCCACAGCACATTGTCGATCAAGGCGAGGAGCAACACGACCGCGTGCGCAAGAAATACCACATCATTGTCGAAGGCGATGATAAGATCCCTCCATTGACGCGATTTGAGGTAAGATGATTCGCGTGCATATCCCTTTTCCCATATGTTCATCTCGCTTACAATACCTCGTTTTTATTAGGACATGCGCGTGCCGCAGCCGATTCTCGATTATCTCAAGGACAAGGGCATCAGCAAGCCCACCCCCATTCAAATCCAAGGCCTGCCCGTCGCGTAAGCTAATTGCACGCGTCCAGATAAGCGCAAATGGCTTACTCCCCCTGTTTGTCACTTTTACAGATTCTCTGGCCGCGACATGATTGGCATTGCATTCACCGGTTCCGGCAAAACGCTCACTTTCTCTTTACCCATGGTCATGTTTGCGCTGGAGGCGGAACTGCGCCTTCCTGTAGTGCGCTCCGAGGGGCCATTTGGCATGATCATCTGTCCATCCGTAAGTTTGCACAAAAAAAAAAAAAAAGGGAGGAGAGGGTGACATCGCCGCCAAACTCACGTTTTTATGTCTTTTTTTTTTTGTTTTAGCGTGAATTGGCACGTCAAACGCACGAGAACATCTGTGGCATGGCTGAATACCTGGAGCGTGGCGGCTATCCTCTCGTGCGGTCGCTACTTTGCATGGGCGGGATCAACATGAACGACCAGCAAGCCACGCTGGATGCGTAAGGACGCGTTTTGAGGGGAAATGAGTGCGCTTTGTGGAAAAGCGACGCGTGATTCTTATCTATTTATATTTTTTTACCGCTTCTCTTAGGGGTTTCCACATGGTGGTGGCGACACCAGGCCGTCTGATGGACCTGCTCAACAAAAAGCGCTTCACACTCGACAATTGCAAGTACCTGTGCATGGACGAAGCCGATCGCATGATTGACATGGGCTTTGAAGAGGATGTGCGCACGATCATGTCGTTTTTCAAGGTATGGGCAGGCGCGAAAAAAGGCAATATGGGGGAATTGGGCCGTTTTGACGCTTTTTTCTTTTATGCATCTTAGTATCAACGCCAGACGCTGCTGTTTTCTGCGACAATGCCTAAGAAGATCCAGGAGTTTGCGCTGTCGGCACTGATCAAGCCATTGATTGTCAATGTCGGCCGTGCTGGTGCGGCGTCGTTGGACGTCATCCAGGAGGTTGAATACGTGAAGCAAGAGGCAAAAATGGTGTATCTGTTGGAATGTCTGCAAAAGACGCCGCCACCAGTAAGGAAAAACAAGACCGACACGACGCACGCGTTGCGGCGCGAATTGGCACGTGATGATGCCCTTTTGTCCCAATTCTTACTTTTTTTCTTTTTCAGGTCCTGATCTTTGCCGAGAACAAAAACGACGTGGACGACATTCACGAATACCTTTTGCTCAAGGGTGTGGAAGGTGTTGCCATCCATGGTGGCAAGAGTAAGTGGGCCATTGACACGTTTGTTCGCATTGTTTCGCTGTTTTGCGACGTGGACTGACCCCTTTTTTTTTTTTTCCTTTTTATTTCTTTTTTATTTCTCTCTTTTCTCTCCAGGCCAAGAGGAACGTGAATATGCCATTCAATCGTTCAAGACGTACAAAAAGGATGTGCTCATTGCAACAGACGTTGCGTCCAAGGGTCTTGATTTTGCCGAGATCAAGCATGTGATTAACTATGATATGCCCAAGGAAATCGAAGATTACGTGCATCGCATTGGTCGTACGGGTCGTAGCGGCAAGACTGGTGTGGCCACCACGTTCATCAACCAGCATTGCTCTGAACAGGTTCGCCTTGATCTCAAGCTGCTGTTGCGCGAGGCCAAGCAGCGCGTCCCGCCCTTTTTGGCCGCCATGGAGGACCCACAAGAGAAATATGGCTTGCTTGGAGGTAAGACGGGGTGGTCTCAGGGCCGTGCCTGGCATTGTAAGACGTGTCACACTCACTTTTTTCCTTTTAGGCTGTACTTTCTGTGGTGGTTTGGGCCATCGTATCAACGACTGTCCCAAATTGGAGCAGCAGCGCAAGCAACAAATGAATGCCATCATGGGCGGTGGCCGCGAAGGAGGTCGTGGCGATTTTTAGGCCGGTGGTCATGCTATTTGCGTATTTGCGTATTTGAGAATCAAAAATAAAAAGCAGCCGCATTTAGACTCTTGCTTGAATCATCTTTTTTGTTTGGTTTAGGAAAGGCAAGAGGCCCATTGGCATCGTTGGCCCGCGTTGCGAGGATGATTTGCGGGGTACAAACGTGTGGGTGACGGCGTGGGCTTTTTTTTTTTGTCAATCACATGGGAGCTGAAGCAGATGAAAAGAAGCCATTTTGACATGCTGTCGAACTCAATTGCCCATTGTCGCATGACAAAGCATCAACGGATGGCCCGACGATCTGCGGCAAAGGCGTATGATTGGTGCCATTGGCCCACGGCAGCGGCGTTTCCATTATTTTTCTTTTCTGCACCGACACCCACCGACAATTGCGTCGGCTTTCATTGCCATGTGACCGAACTTTGGGTCCGTCCGTCCGCCCACTTGGCCTTGTTGGCCTTTTCCCCGTGCCTTCCGGCCCAACATTTCCCGGCACAAATATTTAAAAGAAAGCATGATGGCAAAAATCACGGAAAGCACCCAACAGAAAGCACGTTCCCCACAGTCTTTTGTCATACCGAGGCGCAAAAGTCAAGAAAAAAAAAAGGATGGAATGCACAATGTGGCCTGTCTTTTTTTTTTTTTTTTTGGAATGACATCACCCTCTTTGTTTCGTAGCGGAGATCATGGGTGTGCGTCCTCATGTCTCTTTTTTTTTGCACGGGCAAGCAAAAGAGGGAAGGGGAAGCCCCTGATTGCCATTGACACAGATTTCATGTGAAAATAAAGAGGCCAATTAGGGAAGGTGGTACGGCGGCACGGCGGGCCCTGATTGCTTTCATAAAAAGGAGACGTTTCCCCGCATTTGACACTTTTTTTTTTCTTTTTTCTTTTCGTTGTCCCCGCATTTCCCATTCTCCCTTTTTCTTTAATTTTTTTTATCAAAAACGATATGCCTTTTCAACAACCTACTAACGAAAAGCAAGAGCGCGCCAAGGCTGTCTGGTAAGTGTTCTCTTTTTCCATTGTTTGCCACGGCACCCAATTGCTTATCTTACCCTCTCTTTTTTTTTTCTTGCTCAGTCCTGTGCGCAGCATGAACGAAGAACGTGCCAAGGCCAGCTTCAACATCCGCGAATTGACTTATCTGCTCGATGGTGGCGAAAAGGCCACGCTTCTCAAGGAGAAGATCATGGAGGAGCTCGAGCGCGACCCTCTCTTCAAGATGGACGATATTCATGACCTCAGCAAGTCCGAGATCCGCGAGCGCACCATGGAAAAGGTAAGAGATAAGCACAAAAAAAAAAAAACGGAAACAATGCCAAACTGACCTCATTGTCCTGTTTCTAGTTCCGCAGTCTCCTCCACTACCTGCAAAATGAGTCCATTGAGCAGTTCAAGAAGCGCATGGAGGTGATCAGCATGCTTGATCCCGGCTTTTGGACGCGTTTCGGTGTGCACTATGGTCTTTTTGTCGGTGCGTTGCAAAGCAATGCGACGGCTGGCCAATTTGGCTACTGGCTTGAGAAGGGCGCACTGTCGCTCAATGGCATGGTCGGATGCTTTGCCATGACGGAATTGGGCCACGGGTCCAACGTGCCCGGTCTCGAGACCACCGCTACCTTTGACGAGGCGGCCGATCAATTCATCATCCATACCCCCACGCTGACCGCGACCAAGTGGTGGATTGGCGGTGCTGCCCACAGTGCCACGCACTCGTCCGTGTTTGCCCGCCTCATTGTCAAGGGCAAGGATTATGGCACAAAGTGCTTTGTCGTGCCTCTTCGTGACCCCAAGACCTACAACACCCTGCCTGGCATCAACATTGGCGACATTGGCAAGAAGATGGTATGATAAGAAAAAAAAAAAAAAAAAAACGAGGAGATACGGCGAAAAAAGGAAAAAAAGGAAAAAAAAGGGGCAATTTTCTGACGATTCCGCCCTTCTATTTTTTTCATAGGGCCGCGATGGCATTGACAATGGCTACATCCAATTTACGAATGTGCGCATTCCTCGCGGCTACATGCTGCAAAAGCACACCAAGGTGTCGCGCACTGGCGAGGTGCAAGAGCCCAAGTTGCAGCAATTGACGTATGGCGCGCTTTTGCAAGGCCGCGTGGCCATGGTTGTGGACAGTGGCAACACGTCCAAGAAGGCTTTGACCATTGCAATCCGTTATGCGGCTGTGCGTCGCCAATTCGCGAATTCCAAGTCGAATGGCATCGAGACCAAGCTTTTGGACTATCCCATCCACCAACGCCGCCTGATGCCATTGCTCGCGCAGTGTCTTGCGATGCAATTCACGGGCATTGAGATGACCACCATGTACAACAACATGATGGGCCGCCTCGAGGGTGCCAAGGAAGGCGACAAAGATTTGCCCGAGATCATCGAGACGCTCAAGGAAACGCACTCGACCAGCGCCGGTCTCAAGGCATTCTGCACGTGGAACTGCCTCAACACCATCGAGCAATGCCGTCAATCGTGCGGTGGCCACGGCTACTCGGCTTACACGGGTCTTGCTGGCATGTACCAAGATTTCGCCGTGCAATGCACGTGGGAAGGTGACAACACCATCCTTACCCTGCAAGCCGGCCGCTATCTGATCTCCTCTTACCGTGACGCCCTTAAGGGCAAGAAATTGGCCCCCGGCGTCGGCTACCTCAATCACCTCGACACCCTTCTCCAGAAAAAGTGCTCCGTCACCTCCCTCGACCAGATCCTCGACCCCGCCGTCATCATCGAGGGCTGGCAGGTTGTCTGCGCCAACGTCGTCAAGAACGCCGGCTTGGAATTCGAGAATTGCCTCAAGAATGGCCTTGACACCGACGATGCTTATGAACAATGCTGTAAGTCACGCGCGCGTTCCTTTTTTTTTTTTTTGATTTTTTGTCTTTTTTATGATTTTCATGCATCTGACACGTGTCTTTTTTTTTTCTTAGCTCAATCGCGTCTGTACGCTGCTCGTCTCCATTCTTATGGCTACCTGTTCAATCGCTTTGCCGATGCCGTCAAAAAGACGCAAGGCGAGGTTGGTCAGGTGCTTTTGGACGTGTGCTTGTTGTACGGTCTGTACACCATTGAGGAGAATGCCGGTGCGTTCTTGCAATACCAATACTTCACGCCCGAGCAGATGGAATTCGTCCGCGCCCAGACCAATGTCTACTGCAAAAAGGTGCGCGACCAGGCCATTCCCCTTGTTGATGCGTTCAACCTCAGCGACTACATGGTCAACAGCCCTCTCGGCGTCCAGGATGGCAATGTCTACGTCAAGTACTTTAACCAGGTGCAGCGTTCCAACCCCCAGGGCGAGCATCCCTACTTTGACAAGCTGATCAAGCCCCTCATCCACCGCAGCATGGGCAATGACGAGGATAACGATTTGGACGATGAAGCTGCCGGTCTGGAAGATGAGGACGAGGACGAAGAATAGATGTCTCATTCAAAGTCGATCTCATCTTCCCCCCGGGCCGGCGAAATCGGCCACATTTTGTATTTTATCCGCTAGACACGCTTAGATCTTCCTCTCTTATTTTTATTCCCCCCCTCCTGTATATTAAAATGCATCGTCTATAAATCAACACCTATTTCATTGAAATGCTTTCTCAAATCGCGTGCTTGACGCGTCGATGGTGAGTAAAACGTGTTTTTTTTTTTACTTTTGCCAGCCGCAATATTGGGGTTACAACAACTCCAGTGCACATCCATCGGGGATTCAAGTCTACCAGCGTGTTGCTGCGGACCAGCCAAGTGTTGCTTGAGCGACTCTTTTTTTCATCCTTTTTTCTTTTTCACTTTTTTTTTCTATTCTACGTCCGTCCGGTTATTTTTCGCCGTCTTGTGCCTCTCTATGACGTCCCATGAGTCAGGCGGTGCAGCGGTCACCAGCGGCAGCGCACGGTCGCCACGCATGACGCCATCCTCAAGCATCACAACGAGTGCGGCGCGTTTGCGCGCGTTCCAAGTGCATGTTCAATCGAAAAGGGCAGATGGCACAGTTTTGGACGCCACTACCAACGTGCACTATGAGCTCGCCAAGCTGTCCATCCTTCTGCTCGATCCGACGCGACCCTGCCCAGAATTGATCGACCAGGACGCATTTCAGCGCACAATGGGCCATCTGCAGCGCCAATACGGCCACGACAGCTACCAGTTCCCCGCAGCGACTTGGCTGCCTGCTGCTGATCTGATTGACGTAAGAAATAAATAAAAATGACAATGAGAGAAAAAGAGTATGATAAAAAATGAGAGAGAAGGAAAAAATGGGATGTGATTGCGAAAAGAGGAGAAATTAACGCGGCAAGACCCATTTTTTTTGTCGATCCCAGGCACGTCGTTTGCGAAACAAAGACGCTTTGCTAGATATCAATCGCAAGTGCCGTGAATTGATTAGCTATTGCGATGATATGCCATCATCCAAGGCCATCACGTCCACGATCATGCGCTCCTTTTACAATTTGTAAAAAAAAAAAAAAAAAAAAAAAAAAAAAAGGCAAGAACGAGCTTGTTCTCACCCCCTCCTGGACCTTTCATAGCCTTATGGACCACCCTGTCGAGCCGCGACATGACACGGTGGAATCAAAGGAGATCTCTTCCATTGTCAGCACGGCGCTCTTTCCACTCTTGGATCGCCCGGACAAACGTGTTTTTTTGCGCTGGTACAATCAAGCAAAAGAGGACAGGAGCGTAAATTGAAGCCCATGGTCTGACCATTTCTTTCTTTCTTTTTCTTTTTTTTTTTTTTGATCCAGGACTGTGTACAAGCACAGCGACCCCCAAATTCAGCGCAAAGATCTCATTCTCACCATTATCCAGCACGTCAATGGTGCTGACACGGCTATTGGTTTTGGCGAGATGGCGGGGCATAGCATCGCCATGCTTCCAGTAGATGTGCTGGGCAAGGATCTGGTGCGTGTGGCGCGATTGTGCAAAAACACCCTTGACAGCTCGCCCTGCCAGCACTGCATGCTTGCCTTTGTTATTGTGGGTAAGGTCAGCATCATGCTGCAATACAAACGCCAAAAGATGCTCATCAAATTATTGCCTTTTTTTTTGTCATTTCGCAATTTTTCGCGATTTAGAGCAGAACGTCACGTTTTACTTGGTGGATGGCCGGTCAGAGGTGCATACCATGGTTCACCTCGGCAAGATCAAGATGCCCCTTTGCATCAATGAGGTGCCTGATTATCTCAATCATGCAGATGATTTGGGCTTTATCCTTCGCACATATGAAACATTCTGCATCATCAAGCCACCGACATAGCCGACTGTTGAACAGTGATTGAACTTAACCCAAAGAATCAGAAATAAAAAAAATTGCTTTTCGACACAAAGACACACCTCAAACAAGCAAAAATTGACGTTTTTATTGACCGAGACTTGTTTTTGTTGGGTAATTCAAGATCACGATCATTCAATGTACGACGAAGAGCGCAAATTTAATCACACCAGATACAAGATACTTTTTTCGTTGATTGACACAGATCGGTGAACACGAAACGATGAAAACTTGACAAAAGTCGCCTTTTGCTAATTGACAAGTCATTTTTTTTGTTGTGAAGACCGATAATCGCATTCATGACGACACGATCAAAAAATGGGGTAAAATCACGCTGGATTTGGCCGCCTTGATACCTGACAACAGGAGTGAAACGACTGAAAATTAAATGAAGTTGATTTCGTAGTGAATTGAGCCTCCTTTTTTTGTTGTGCAATTCTGTACACATACCTGTACAATTCCATCCTTTGACAAAGAATAACAAACGACAGGGTTTACAAAAGCGACATGACAATGCACAGAACAAGCAATTTCCGTGAAAATACGAACTTTACTTTGATTTTTCAATCAGTTTTGTCGCATGCGGGTGAAACTGGCATGAAAAATAATACTGGAGCGCATCTCTTTTCAATGATGCAAGTTTCACCGGGAGCAAGACGCACATGAAATCGAGAAAATCGCAATTAAAACATTTTCAATGTATTTTAGTCGTTTGTCAAAAAGTTTAAAGTGATCTAAGAAATCAGCCACTCAAACCAATTATTTCATGCCTTGTCATTCAAACCAGGCCACCCCGCGAGGTTCTGTAGTTGTTGGATGGCGCGCAAATGGCGATTTTGAAAATCGCCAATTTTCCAAGGGGTGCAGTCGAGAACCGGAAAATGGTTAAATTTAGGTCGTCAGATCGTCACGCCATTCGACCCCAAGGTGCATCCCTCTCATTAACCGACGAAAATCAACTAAAAACCAGGGATCCATTGACTGGGTTTGGCACAAACTGCGTTTTGGGTTATATTTTCGACTCAAGGTGATCTCCACGAAAAATGTCTGTATCTCCAAGATACACACATCATCAGAACGAGCATGACTTGCTGCGTACGAAGTCTTCGGTGATCGATGAAAAAAGCAAATTTTCGGCCTTTTTGACGCGGTTTTCAACTGTTATATATTTTTCGACGCGTGAAAACCCGCGTCAGGCGTCGATTGACCCGCGTCTTTTTCTCATTGAATACATGCACCTGGTGTGTCTCTTGCTTGTGGACGCGTCAGCGCGGCTCTAGCGACGCGTTCTTCCTGCGCAAATCGCCTTTGAAATTAAATCTAAAATTGCTCATTGCTCATCAACACGTAGATGGATCGCCCTCATTTTTGGCATTCCTGTTGGTTTTGCTATACGATGTACCTTGTGTGCAAGTTTGGTGTGATTCTGTGAACCTGGTTTTTCAAATTCTTCCGGGCGCCTCAAAATGGCTCGTTTTTTCATGTGCATGTAGCGCGTCCCCAATGTCCCGCATCTGGTGCAAATTGATTTTAACTAGGGGTTTCTACTCTCAATTTCACGTTTGGACACGTTTCCAGGTCTCGGCAGTGCCTCGTTGACCTTGTACACGCGATTTTTGTATTTATAGGTAATTTCGCGCGTGATCGCCAGCTGGAGAATCTTGAAAGGCATTCATTGCACGCCAACCAAAAAAACGCTTGGTGTTCGCCGTGTTCTGTTCCATGAAAAAATGTGCATCGATCAGGTGTTTGTCGAGGAATTGGCATGCAAGGCTTTTTTAAACTGTGCTTTGGCCATTTTTCAATCGATTCACCACTTGTAGGGTCGTTTGCTGGTTCCATCAATGAATCCAAGTCTTCTCGTTCGAATGAGCCCGCTTCCGAGGTTCTGAGGCCACTGAGTGGCGCACGACGACGATTTCACACGATTTCATGTCCATTTTTTGTATCAGTTTTGCCCATTCCCCACCCCCCTTGATCCCGACTAGCACCGATGTATTTTTTTATATGTGAATTGTGCATGGCAAAATTGGTGGGGTGCGGGGCAACACGTTGTGGATGAGTTTCAATGGCAGGAAAGCGTGGAAAAAAAGACTAACGCCCGAATTTTGCAGCGCCATCTCGGCACGTCGTCCCCATTTGGAAGTGTCTGTGTTCCTGACGATTGAGAGCGCGACATGCAAGGCCGTTTGAACCCAAGAACAGGGATGGATGCCCGCACCCCAACGCGCATCATGCTCGCCCAAAAGCGAAAAAGAAAAAGTCATGCTTCCCACGTCGGTGCGTCTTTGTTTATGATGTCAGAAGCGCCATGTTGTGCCATGAAAGAGGGGTGCGTGCGTCATGACGAATGGGTAGAGCAGAGCATGCCGTGTTTTTAAAGTTTTACGCCCTGCTGGGCTGAAATGGGACTTTTGGGTGACACAACATCGACAGCGAGGCAAATTATAAAAAGAGCCCCTTTTTTTCCAGACGCGGGCGCATTTTACGCTTCTTCTTTTTCCATCAACTCTTTTTATAAACGACAACATGACTGTGGAAACGTTCCCTATTGGCTACTTTTACATCATTTCGCGCCTCAATGGCCTGGTGCTCGATATTGCCGAGGACAAGCATGAGCAGGTAACGAAAAGAGAGAGAGAAATTGTTGCGTGCGGTTCCATTTATCTCTCCATGTTACTATAGAAACCCTTCATTTTGACGGCCGAGAAGAAAACGGCGCATTCCGAGCGCGATTCGCAGCTGTGGATCCACCAAGATGGTAAGCAATGACGTGCTTTTGCGTGTAAACGATGAACCTGGAGGCACTGACAGCCGTTTTTTTATTTTCGCTGCATCACAATAGGCTTTTTGACCAACAAATCGTCGGGTCTCGTGTTGGATGTCGACAAGGCGGGCACCTTCAAGGGTAAGCAACTCAAAAGAGAGATGTGCAGGAGGGGCAATTGGCCGTTTGGGCACGATGATGACGAGTAGTGGCGCGACATGGTGGGAAATCGTCCAGGAAAAAAAAAAAAAGAAAAATCCATCGCGTGTCACACAAAGGCAACACGCTAAGCTTAATTGGCTTTTTTCTTGGACGATTTTTTAGCCATCTTTACGGCCGAGCAGCGCCTGTTTTTGGACCATATGAAGGAGGAGGACGAGGTAAAAGAAAAGAAAAAGACGCGACACGTCGCTGTCCACGGGCACCCATTGACGCGAATGAATTCTCTCCTCTCGTTTTTTTTTCATGAACATAGGCTCATGACCAGCGCTTTGGGTATGATGGCAAGTGCATTTACACGCTGAGCGACGCCAATTTGGTGGTCGACATCCGCAAGGCGTCCGAGGAGGCTGGTGCGCGCGTGATGGTGTACAAGCGCAAGGAAGAAGAGGACGCGCCCAACCAGATGTTCCAATTCGAACTTGCGGACCCTCCCAAGGTGGTTGTGGAGTCGCAAGAAGAGGAGAACAGCAAGCACGAGCGTCTGCAGGCGTGGTTTGGCAACTGGTTTGGCTGGGGCGACAAGAAGAAGGTTGTCCTTGAGGAGAAGGAGCTGACCGACGCGCACGAGAAGGTGTACAAGGAGAAGAAGTCGCACATGAGCCACCAATTGCTCGCTGGCGCCGTTGCCTACGAGGCATTCAAGGTCTGGGAGAAGAGCCAAGAAGCCAAGGGTGAAAAGGTCGAGCATGCCACCGTCAAAAAGATGGTTGCGGGCATTGCCGCTGCCGAGGTAATGACAATGCAAAAGAAAAAAAAATGCATCACTAACACGATTTTATCGATCTTTTTAGATTGTCAAGCTCATTGAGGAGCGCCGTGGTCAGGATGACGACGATGATGATGATGAAGATAAAAAGAACGAGAAGCGCGGCATGCTTGAGGGCATGGCCACGAGCGCGGCCATGAACTTGATCGAGTCCAAGTACGGCATGAAGTAAAAACGAATAAAGTGACACCAAAGCGCATTTCAGGGCGCAATTGGAAAAAAAAAAAAAA
>KV441930.1:8409-27143 GCA_001650995.1 Gongronella sp. w5
CCGCTTTTTTTTTTTTTTTTGGTTCGATCATGCTTGTTGATGCTATCGCAACAGGCGCGAAACACGCTAAATGACTAGCGAGCAATGCCCGAGCATCAAAAAAAAAGCGCTTCATTCTTTTAAAAAGGCTGTTTCCATCTATCCATTCATGGACGGGTAAGACGCGTCTTTAGCGCTGATATTGTCGGGCCTCTCGATCGTCAGGAGACAAATTTGGACATATTGTCATGCATTAGGAGTATGGGAATGACATCAAAGACGGCCGAACAACACCATCTTTGTTTAAAAATGGCGGGCTTGAAAATAAGGAGAGCACTTTTTCAATCCATTGACCCTTTATGCACGTTCACACACACACGACCACACATACACACGCAACAAGGGAGCACGAGGGAGAGGGAGAGGGGGGATTGAATAACCCAACAACAAGCCCGGCCATTACAGGCACGATCAGAAGAAAAGAAAGAAAGAAAGAAAAAACACGGGATGGCGTGAACCCTTGATCCAAAAGAATCATATGAAACAAAAGGAATGGGGGTGTCATCCTCAGGGCACGAATCCGATCGCGCACGTCCAATGCCAATTATTATATAAAACCATTGCCTTTTTCTTTTTCAATGTAGCTAGCCCTCCCCATTGCATCGATTCCCGGCGCACATAAACACATTTTTTTTCTTCTTTTTTTTTTGTTTTTTTCTTCTTCTTCTTTCTTTCTCTCTTTTTCATTCCCTCCACCTTTTTTTTCTTTCCATCTCCTAATTTTTAAATAATGATGCTCGTCCATTGTGAACAACCTGACACGCCCATTCTTCCTGGCAAATTGCCTGGCTACAGTGACAAAAAGAGCACGCGTGGCAGCATCAGCAGCCTGCACAGCAGCGCGTCCAGCGGCAGTGACTTGCTGCGCTTGCATCCGTCGTCGTACGACGTGTCGCCGCCACTGACACCTGCGATTTCCCCGTCCATCTTGCTTGACAAGTATCCTGACGCGCCTGGGTCCTTGGGATCGGCTGTGCCGCCTTCCTCGACCGCGTCCACGGGTGCTACACACACCCAGATGCAACAGCAGCCCGCCGCGGCGCCTCAATTGCATCATCATGCCGCTCCGACGCCGGCGTCGCATCTTGGACGCGATGTTGCTTTCTTCCACCAGGGATTGAACCCGTTTGTTGCCATGGACAAGCGCTTCGACGCGGAATTCGATCGAAATGCAAGTGCATCGTCATCGTCGTCGTCTTCAACGTCGTCGTCGGCCATGATGGCGGCAGCAGCAGCAGCTGCAGCAGCGGCGACGGCGGCCGCTTCGACGGGGTCCAATGGTAGCGGCCAGGCACATCATCATCATGGTGCCTACGATTATGACGCGTTCCCCGCAGGCAGCAATGGCAAGCGCGCGCCGCAAGGGCAACACAAGCACACGTGCAAGTATCCTTATTGCAATTGGAGTTTCAAGCGGTATGAGCACCTCAAACGCCATATGCTGGTCCATACCGGCGAACGACCTCATACCTGCCTGTTCCCTGGCTGTGGCAAGAGCTTCAGCCGCTCAGACAACTTTCATGCGCATTATCGCACACATACCAAAAAGGCAATCTCCTCCGACAGGCGCAACAAGCTCAGTGTGCCTTCATCTGCCGCATCAGATTCATCCACCTCGGACGCCTCCACCAATTCGTACAAAAAGGATCACGAAAACCAACACAATGCCATCCATCCACATCAGCAACAGGACTTTAATTTTTATTCCAACGAGGTACACTTTGATTTTATATAAAAAAAAAAAAAGAAAAACAAGGGCGAAAATTTACCTTTTTTTTTTCCCCTGTTTTTCCCTCTTTTTGCCTTTTTCCTTTTTTTTTTTGCCAGACGCCGTTTTCCAACGTGCCCTATGCTATGCCCTCCAATTATGAACCCAGTCAGCCGCTGTACGGGGATCGAAATGGTGTCCATGGAGTCAATGGTGTGTACATGGGGATGGAGCGATCATACTACCCTCCTGCCGCGTCGACGCCGTTGCCATTGTCCGCGTCGACGTCCATGACATCGATTTCGCCCACCTCGTCGTCGTCACCATCGTCGTCACTCATGATCACGTCGCCAACGTCGTATGGTGGCTACGCGCCCGAGTATCCGGCGCCATCGTCGTCGTTTCACCAGCCATCGCCGCCGTACTACTCGTCGTTCCTGTACAACGCGGCCAATGGCGCGTCGGCACCGCAAAATGGCGCGTCCACGTATATGCAACCCAAGCAACACGCCCAACAACAGCCTCAAGATACGCTCATCAAGGTCCACACGTGTCCCGTGCCGCAATGCCTGCGCCGATTCAAGCGCCTCGAACACTTGAAGCGCCACATGCGCATCCACACCCTCGAGCGGCCTTTTGCATGCTCCTTTCCTAATTGCAACAAGACATTCTCCCGATCAGACAATCTGTCGCAGCACATGAAGACGCATCAACGCCAGGAGCACCGACGCAAGCAACAGCTGCAGCAACACCATCATCACCAGCACTCCCTGCCGTCTACATCTCCCTTTTAACCCCATCCTTCTCCCTTTTTTTTTCCCCCCCCCCACCATTCATGCTTTTTTTCACAAAATTTTTCTTTTTCGCACTCGCACATACAAACACACACACACGCACACACGCTATCACATCCACACGCATTCCCCCCCCCGTCCACGCTCACCGATATTATGAAATTCCCCTTCTTTTTTTTTTCTATTTCTTTTTGTCATCTCATAATAGCTAATTTCTATGCTACCTTCGTGCCTTTTTTTTTTTTTCATTCATTGACATCGCCGCGTCTTGCACTCCTTTTTGGCAACTCTTATGACATCAAAAAAATAAAAAAAGTACTGGTGTATTCAATTGAGCTAGAATTAAAAGAACGAATAATGGCAAAATACAAGAAAAAAGGTATAGATCAACAGGTACGGACCAAAAAGAGAGTAAGTGGGGGGGGGGCATCCTAAATGACAAAAAAATTGGAGGGGGAGGGGAAGACAAGGGCAAAATACGACGCTATTTTCGCGTTTTTGCGCTTTTTTTCTAGTTGAACGTGTGGTACTGGCTCTCTGTGCCCGACGTCGAGGGCGACGTGTGGCCGCCTTGCTCGGCAGACACCAATGCATCGTCGACCTGCTTGTTGCGCGGCGCAATCACAAGGCATCGGATCCCAAGGTACTCGCAGAAGCCATCAATGACAAGCAGTGCCCAGATCCCGTAGCCCACGGTGCACACAAACCATTCGACATACAGAATCACCAATTCCAAGCTGGATGGGATCACGCGACTGCAAATAAAAAATGGAGGACATGAGCAAAAAATAGAAAATAGAAAATAGAAAAAAATGGAAAAAAATGAAAAAGACGCGTCGAAAAGCGCGTCAAAGCGCGTTTTTCTTGCACCGTTCGTATTTCTTGTCCCCTTTTCCTCTTTTAGTTCAAAAGAGACGCGACTTACATGCCGAGGATCGAGGGGGTATTGATGAGGACGGCCATGACGACGACGGGGGCGACGAGGGCCATGATGTTGGGGAAGGGGGACTTTGTGAGGTGGGCAAAGATGATGGACGACACGAGGAAGCCAAAGAGCGTGCCATTGGCCAAAGTGAACAGGAGGAAATGGCGGTCGTCAGCGACAATCGAGTAGGGCGAGAGCGCCCAATAGTATTGGGCGACGGAAAAGACGGCCATGGGCAAGAACGAGTGGACAAACACCTCGCCCATGGACAGGCGCTTCTTGACACACGCTTCATACACGGACATGGCCACCGTCGGGCAGTGCATGAACAAAAAGAGCACAAACGTGAACCAAACCATCACCTGCGCGGCCGTCGTGCCAGCCGGCAGGAATTGCGCCAGCCAGCTCATGCTGCCGACCGTGTCCAAAGGCACGTGCCACGATGAAGGGCCTATAAAATGCAAAAAGATGAAACCATGACTCCATTTACCCCTGACGCCGCCCCTTTTTTTCCCGATTTACCCCTGATTTCAATCACGTCTCCTTTTTTTTTTGCCCCTCTCGTTCTTACCATAAAGCCACGACCACAGGAAACCAATGCAAGTGACAACGAGGCCCTCGGTGGGGCCATTGACGACGCCTAGGTACAAGACGCCCGTGTAATATTCCTCGGCAGTCGACAGGTAGAATCCGCTCATAGCCGTCAGACCGAGCACGATCATCAGTTCGGGGTCGCCACCGAGGCCCAGACCGGCGAATTGGAGAATGATCAAATACGTCGTGTTCAATGCATCGCATCCGTGATCAAATAGCTCGCCGAGCGGGCTGCTGCTGCCCGTGCGCCGTGCCTGCTTGCCATCCACATTGTCAAACGTCGAGTACAACCACAAACCAATGGCAAAACTAAAGAAAAAAAGGAGAACCTCATCAATGCCAAGAATAATAAAAGAAGGCAAAAAGCGCCCATTCCCTTACCTCAGGTACATCCAGCTGGGCCCGTCGCCGGTCAGATCAGGCGTATAGATGGCGACGAGGATCACATTGAAAATCATAAAGAACAAACCGATCAACGTGATGAGATTCGGCCTAAATTGGCGCGATGAACGCGTTAAAAAGCGGAAATGCGTGTTTGAGTGGCCTGCTTTTTTACCAATGCGCTTTTCACTTACGCAATCCACATGGGAAAGAGCTCGATGGCCCAATTCCAATAATGGCGGAGGACGTATTTCGTGAGGTACGACTTGTCGACTGCAGCATACTTGTAGTAGCGCAAGTTCTCGAGCGATTCGTGGCTGGGAAAATCAGTGTCGAGCCACTGTCTCAACTGTGCGGCGACCGAGGGCATGACCAAGAGCAAGATGGTGCCAAAAAAAAAGAAAAGAAAAGAAGGGGTGGAGGCAAAGAGAAAGAAAAAAAAAAAGAAAGCGATGAAAAAGGGCCAACCCCAAAAATGAAAAGATTTTTATTGAGTCCGGCCCGGACATTCGGGTGGCCCTGAATTTTCGTCGGCCTCCCATTTCATGCGTCAGGGCGCTTTGTGCCTAGCAAATAGAAATGCACGACGAAAAAGAAAAAATAGGACAAAAAAAAAAGCAAAAAGAAGCATTCGACGCGTCATTGACACGTCTCGATGACGATGACATGGCAAGCCGAGATGCATGCTGGCCAACAGACCCGCAGTCAGTGCGGCTGACGGCTGGATTTTTTATAATGGGTTAGCCGGAAAAAGGCAGAAAATTAAGGAGGCATTAGCCACAGTTGCCACACTGGGCACACGCGCCCCCACGGGCGGCGCAACAACGAGCCAAAACGACGCCATGATGACGCTGTGTCCCCCAATTCACCTTCCGTAGGACACGGAAATGCAAGCAAGGGGGGAGGGCATGTGGAGGGGGGAGGCGGGGAAAAAGGCAAATTGATCAAGTAAAACACGACGAAGAATGCGATTGCCAGCATCTGTGCTCCTCGACCATTTATGGACGAGCGCGGCACGCCCGTAATTGCTCAAAGAAGCATAGACCAAAGTAATGACAACATGGAAAAAAATGAAAAAAATCCCAATTCCTAATGTCGTTTGCTCGGAGATGATGTCATTTTTAATTTAAATCGAAGCCCTGCCCATTCTGAATGAAATACGGTTCGGTTGCTGCAAGGGACATTCACGTGGACAAAGCATTCCTTTGGCACAAATCTTGCGTTTTATGCAATTGTTTTTTTTCTTTTTTTTTTTGGCTTGGCGCATGCGATACATTGGATGCATTTTTTTTTGCTGGCATGCGTATTTCATCATGGGCTTTTTGATGGACGCGCTCGGTACGCGATTGTGCGGCCGCGTCCATCGCGCATCGTGACGCACAACACTCTTTTTTTTTTCGCGCGGCAACTATAAGATGGGGTCGTGCACCTCGGTGACCTTTTTTTTTCCATGGTGGCATTGTGCTCAGGGCGGCGTCATCCACACAATTGACAACCTTTTTATTAAACTTGTGCATGGCAAATGAGATGCTTTTGGCGATTTAGCTTTCTAGCGTTTCCTTTCGCGGATTGTCTAAGAGAGACGGCTTGTGCGACCGGGAAAATAGAGAAAAGGCCTCGTTATGCAAGCCAAGAGAAAACGATTGAACATGTATTTCCTGGATTGAACCTGGCAACAGACTGATCTGGCATGTGTGCGAAGCAAACACACTTGTGAACAAGCTTTTTTTTATATGTGACACAAGTGAAAAAAAAGTTTCATGATCATCTGGCACCTCACTTTTGGCGATCCCCCTTGCCCTTGTCCAGGCTGGAGATGACTCACCGCGTCAAATTCCCCCCGTTTTCAAGGCGCAAAAGCGGCAAAAGTGCAAAAAAAAAAAAAGTCGTATTACCTTCAAATTTATTTTTTGAATTCTCATGATCCATGGCAGCTCCCATTGTTGCAGAAAAAGGTGGCTTGACATTGCGCATTCATCAAGGCTGGCTTGCTTTTTCCCTAATTTCAATGATTGCGAGGAGGGGGGGCACTTGCACAAATGAGGCAAACAGGCAATCAAGCGACCGTCTCGTCCCCCCATCCCTTACCTTGTTCTCCCTGTTGGCTCACTTTTTTTTTTTTCTCAACCCAAAGATCCGCTCCCCCGCATAAATGGGACGAGGGGCCCTAAGACAGATTAGGCACTTGCCGCTCCAATGGCATTTGTCTTGCCGCTGCAATGACCCGTCATAACGAGATGGACTCATTTGAACATGCTGCTGAGCAGGTGCTGGCATACACACAAAAAAAAAGTAGCCGCTGAAAGTCGCTTTGGCGGCACCTCTTATGCATTGGGGGGAAAGAAAGCGCGAGTGCCACGTGGAGGTGGTGTGAGGAGGCCGTGGAGACACGCTACGCACCCCCTACTTTTTGATTGACAGACCAATTCATCGCGTCGCACAAAAATTTACGGAATTGATTGCCAGAGAGAACGAGGAACAAAGAAAAAAAGAAAAAAAAACAAAAGAAGTAGATTTGATCAGGCGCGTGCGGTCAGCATCTCGCCGCCCACGACCCATTGGCTGCCGTCGGATGGATGCGCGTCTTTTTGGCGTGCAATGCGTCCCAATCTCAAAGCCATTGGACAACACGAAACGCTGGTCCTGATACAAAACTGATGGACACCATCAGCCCCAACATCAATCAAAAGAGGTACGGCACCAATCAAGCCCTTTTGCTGCTGCCCTGCCCTCATTGCCAAATGGAGCAGCATAAACAAAACACAGAGGGGCTCGATGGAAAAAAAAAAAGTAAGGCCACTTCAAGGTCCCATCATCCTTTCAAAATTGTTTTTTTTTGACAAACCAGCCACGGATCATAGCCCCCTTTCCCTCCCCCCCAATCTTTGCGTATCCTTGTCAAACCCTTCACCAACACGTTGCACATCATGTTTCCAATGGCTGCCAAGAGCCATTGGTACCAGTCTTTTTTTTCTCTTTTTCTCGTTTTTTTTTTTTTTTTTTTTTTTTTTTTGGTCAATTGATCTGAAGGGGATGGAGAAGCCAGCTTTCTTTGTGATTTATTTGTTATTGGACATAGAGAAAGGGTATACCGAGAAGGGGGAAAGATAAAAAAAATAGGAGACAATATCATAATGACCAGTCAAAAGATAGAATGTACAAAGGGGGGATGGCGACAGGGAGGGGAGGAAAAAAAAAGAGAGAGAATCTAAAGAGTGGATCCTTCCATTGTGGATGGCTTTTTTGTGAGTTTGAGAGAGTCATGGACCAGCATAGGAGAGAAAAGAAAAAAGAGAGAAAAGCGAGCCATTGAGGGAGAGTGAGTGCGCTTTTGGAGGTTTTGGAGGGTGGAGGGGTGACATCTTGGCACCCTGTCGCCTCGCACACCACGCGCACACGCGCCGTCAATGGGGTCAATGGGGTAGAGGTGGGGGGCAAAACGAAGAAAAAATAAATAAAAACGAGAGATGAAGGATGATGAGGGATCAAAAAGGCATGGGATAGATGGTTGGGTGGGGGGAATAAGGGCTCGTCTAAAAGATTTGTGGTGCCAACCCATTGGAGAGAGTGGCACGGGGAAAGCCAATGATGCGGGGCTTGCGGCTTTATGCATTGGGACAATGGCTTTCATGGGAGAACTGGGACACGTCCACGCCGCACTTGGGGCAGAAGCTGGAGTGAGTGTGCTGGTTGACCAGAGACAATGGTGTGGCGTTCATGATTTGGAATTGGAGTGAAATTGAAAGAAAAAGAAGGAAAATAAAAAGAGCAAGTGGAGAGAGAAAAAGAAACGACTTGTGTAGAGAAAAAGAAAAAGAAGGAGGAATTCAACGAAAAAGTTTCTTTTATTTATACCAAATTGCGCAAAAAAAGGGGGGAGTGCGTGGCAAACAAAGAGAAAGGGGGGGGGGGAGAAAAGTCAGGGTTTGAAGGTTTGAAGGGAAAAAAGGGGGGTGAGACGATTCAAAGCCGATTCTGCTCCCCCCTCTTTTGTTTTTTTTTCTCCTTTCATGTCTTTTCACACCCCGACCAAGATGCCCAACCCAAAACAACATGCTTGCTGTCTTGCCAATGTTGCACAGGACAATTCACAATTAAATTGAAGGGAATACACTAGCCCAAGGGCTTTTGTCAGTTTGGCTTGGGCAAGGAGTTGGGTTTTAGGGAAAAAAATGCGCCACTTCATTTATGGACTGAAGCAACGAGGGCACTCTCCGTTCCCCCTTTTTTTCAATGCCCCCCTTTTTTGTGCCCTCTCCATGATCTGCTCACTACACACAATCATGCGTGATGATGTCAAACAATTACTTGCATTTCATGCAATGCACTTTGCACTTGCATGTTACAGAGGACTAGCCTAGGATGTCAACGACGCGTGCCGCGTAGCAAAAAATGAGCACGCGCGCTTTTTTTTTTCTCTCTGTCTCGTCCATCTCATTTTTTTTTATTTTTTTATTTTTTGGGGTGGCCCCATCCACGGAGGGTCAATTGCATGGCCATCAGTGGCCAGACAATGCGCTGAACAAGCGCTATGGTGAAATCGCAAAAAAAAAAAGCATGCTGTATTGCCCTTTTGGATGCAGCCAGCAAACAAAATCATGCTTTTTTGCAAAAAGTTTCGAGTCAGAAGAGGAGATCGAGAGGTTAAATTGATCAATTATTTGTTGTCAAAACTAGGCGGACTCCATCGTACGACTCGTGCTTTTTTCTCTTGTCGTTTTGCTCTTTTGTGTGTGTTTTGGCCCCCTTTTTCATCCAGTATGGTGGGTTGCAAGGTGGGGGTAGACAATGGTGGTTCATTGGACCACCAATGGGGTTTATTTCTCATCGCGAAACATTGGAAAAGGGGGTAATTTGTCAGACATGTCATCAAACATGGACAATAGATCGTGTCGCACCACACACGCACACCACGTATACACGCTCGGCTTGTTCCCCACGCCATTTTTCACATTTTTTTTCTTTTGTTTATCTTGCATTGGCTTCTCCTGTTTTTTTTAAAAAAATATCGGGGGCAGCCCCGCGGGCAAACGTGAGCCACGCACTCCTCCTTTTTGGCGCGTAATGCGCGCGCAAAATGGGGCAGGTGCCGCCTTGTTTACAATTTTTTTTATTTCTGCGCCGGGCTCCCGTGTTTTCCTTTCACGCGCCAAGAGGGGGAGGGTGTGAGGTGAAACGAGAATTGGGGGGAGGCGAGGGCAAAAGACGGACCACCAAAAAAAAGGTTGCATTGGTCTTGCCCCTTTGGAAATTACCATATGAGCAGCGCGACTCCGCATTGGATGAAAAAAGAAGAAATCAGGGAGGCCCAATTGAATCTTGATTGACTCTCGTGACACGAAGGAAGAGCGAAAAAAAAAAAAGAGAGGGAAACAGAGGTAGCAAAAACCGCTGCGTCGTACGCATTTTTTGCGAAATTTTTGCCTCGCGGTCCCCCAATTCATCACAAGCAGTGAAACGAGGGGGCGCGCCCGCGTGTCCATTGCCATGCGACAACCCAGGTTGAACGCGCGGAACCAACGCGGTTCTGTTCGGCGGTCTTTTTATGTGAAAGTGGACGTGTATGCGGCCATTGATCCTGTTTCTGCTATGATATATGTGCGCGCCGTGACACGCTTCATGTTTACATTCATGACCAACGAGTCATTCATGCCATGTGAGATGGATGGGGGTCCTAGAATGGGGTGCTTGCAGAAAAAAAAATAAAGAAATTACAGGTACACGACGGCTTCCGAGATCTCACATGGCAAAATGTGGGGACCCTGATCCCGCAATTGAGATGATTTATTTGCTTGTTGCGTGTTTCTGATCACACCAAGCCATGGGCTTGGAAAAAAAGAGCCATGGCGCTTTACCCACTTGGGTCCCAATTCCGGGATCCAAACACGAAAAGCGACGTGACCCGATCCACGACGATCACCCTTTTCGCACACTCCTGGCCGTGCCTTGCACCTTGGCAACCTTTCCTTTCATTGGGACGCGTCAATTGTCAAATTGACAAGAAAGCACAATAATTGTATGGGGGCCCAGCCACTTTTTTGCCACACATTGGTGCCATTTTTTTTTAACTCGTGGTCTTGCCTTTTTTTCTTTGTTTTTGATGGCACAAATGGCTGGGCCATGTTGAAATGCCATTATCATACCCCCATGGACAATGAGGTGCGCAAAAGCGCGTGTTTTTTTGAAAAGGGAACCAATTGACGAGCGTCCATTGCTCATCTCTTTTTTACAAAAACGTGCGCAATAAATTACAAAAGAACCATGAGCTGGAACCCGACGATAGATGACAATGGGACGCGTCGCCTCCCCCCCCGTTTCATTTGGCAAAAAAGCAAAAAAAACATTCGCCACCCATCCAGATGGCAGGGTCACACAAGGTTTGAATTGTCAGGGTGGCACCGGCTGCCTCGCCGGGCCATAAAAGGAAGTCGCTCCATTGTCAAGGTGACACACATCAATCAAGAAGAACGACTTGCCATTTCCATTACACCATAAAAAAAAAAAAAGGCTTCACACCAAAATAACACGAGCGCATGCTCATGTCACCCATACAATTCGTAGCTGCCATATCCGTCTTGTGTGTTTTTTTTCGTGCCAATGACATGGCTTTAAGCATTTCCTCCAGCCCACCGTCCCGTCTTGGCTTTTTTTTTTTTTTTTTGCCAAGCTGCCAGTCAAAAAATCCCAAAAATCTCAAGGTTCTTTCCCTGCCACCCCCAAAATCAGTCCACCACTTGATCGGGTCCGCTTCTCATTCGCTCGGCTCGCTCCATTGGTCGCACATGAAATATGTACGCAGCCATGTTGACCCTCGTTTCTGCGCGAATGACCGGAAGCTTGTCTATTACACCTGTGGCCAATGGGTCCCAATTCATGGATGGCAATAACAAAATCATCAAAAAAAGAGAGAGCGGAAGCAATTGAGCCGAGGGGGGCCCCGTTTTTTCTTTTTTTTTCTATTTTTTTTTTTTTGTCAACAAAAGCTATGTGTGCTGAGTCAATTCGGCAAATATGGTAACCAGGTCGTGCATTGCTGGGACGTGCCACGTTGCCAAGGAAGGTTTCTGACTGTTTGTGTCGACGAGGACAGAGAAGATGGGTCGCGATGGCTGCGGCGTCGCGGTCTTGTCTTCTTTTTGCGAGTTTTGCGAATTTTGCAGGTTTTCAGTGTCTTTTGGGGGGAGGCGATGGCGCTGTTGCATGGTGAGAAGTGTGCGGAACATGTCCTCGGCGGATCGGTCCGCTCTTCCCGCGCAAAAGATGAAATCAGCGTCTGGCTTTAGCAATCGCTTGAGCATGTCGCCTTTGCTAAAGGAAATGGGCCGCACTTGGAGTGTTTTGCGTCCGACGACGATTTCCACGGGCAATTTGGACAAGATGGCGTGTTCCAAGTGATTTTGGCATTCTTTGGCCTGGAAGGCGGCATACGGCGGGTCATCTGCCAGGGCATAATGCCAGGTGACGGCGCTCCTCTTATGCTCGATGAAGCTGCCATTGGTGCGTTCCGTGTAGTACGAGAACAGCTCAATCACGTCGTTCTTCCAGTCCATGTCGACGTGCTCCATCCCGTTTACCCACCGCGTCGCGTGCGGGTATTTGAGAAACATCCCTTGCTCCGCCGCCAGCCCAAGCCCGCGCACCGCGCCAAGCCCGCGCTCAAGCGCAAGCTCGTCTTGCCCAGAAATCACCCACACTTGATTGCGTGTGTCGTCGCACAATTGCTGCAACATCGCAAGCACCTGCGCCGATGGCGCCCCCAAACGACGCGTCTTATCCTGCCATGACACCAAAGTGCCCTAAAAAGGAATAAAAAAAAGCATGAGAATAAAAGGTGGTCAATGGGGCTATTCAATGAATAGAAAAAAAAAAACTTGCATCGTAGCCAAAGCAAAAGAGCCTCTTGTCACATTGCTTGTACGCGGGTAAAAGCACGTCCAATGTCAATCGACGTGTGTGATTGGCCTGTTTGACATAGGCCACGGATTCCTGCAGTCGCTTGAGAAACGCGTGCGCCCAAAAGGCAGATGTATGCGTCTTGACATGATGTAATAATTGCTACAAATTAAAGCAGGGTGGGACATGCGCAAAAAAAAAGTAAGAGCAAAAAACACGTCATGACGCCACTTTTTTTTTTCTTTTTTTTTTCTCATTTTTTAAATTGGTCGTTACCTGGTGTCTCTCCTTTTTTTCACATGGGGACATGACCAATGCTTCGTGGATGGCGCGCGCAACGCCGGTCATATCCCAAGGGTTGACAATGAGGGCGGAGCTGAGCGATGCGGCGGTGCCTGAGATCTCGGACACGATGAGTGGATTGTGTGCCTGTTCCTGGCAGATGATATATTCGTAGGCAATGGTGCTGATGCCATCGCGATTGGACGTGATGAGGGCCACGTCGGCAACGGCAAGGAGCCCGTGGTATTCATCGTCGAGGACGTGGTGCGGGTAATGGTAGACGGGGCTGAATTCAAGCGATCCGTACTGGCCATTGATGCGCGCAACAAGCGTGGAGATCTTGGACTCGAGGCGCACAATGTCCTCGGACTTTGTGATGGTCACCGGCGCGTCCGTCAATTGGATCAACACCACCTTGTTGCGCCATTGCGGATACATGGCCAGAAACCGCTCAAACGTCTCCAATTTCTGCAACACGCCCTTGACCAAATCCATCTTGTCGCGCGCCACAAAAATCTTTTTGTCAGGGTAAAGCTCGCGGATCGACGCCATCTTCTCAATCGTCGTCGGCTTGGCGAGCACCTGCTCAATCCGCTCCGCATGGATCCCAATCGGAATAGCAACCACATAGCAAAAATGCCCATTGTCCCCTTTCACACCCTCGGGCGTCGACTCGCATCCCAACACACGCGTACATGTCGAGATGAAATGCCGCGCGTACCCGTACGTCTATCATGCAGGGAAAAAATGAGAAAATAAAAAAAAACGCGTTTTAAAACCAGTGTCGCGCGCAAATCCCAACTTTGCACCCTCCAATGACCCTCCAATGACCACCAATGACTCTTTTTACCTGAAATCCAATCATTGTCGATGCCATCATGCCGCGCAGAAGCTCTTGACGCTCTAAAAATGGGCCATTTAGCAAAAAAAAAAAAAAGTCACTGGCACCCATTGTTGCTCTTTTTCACGCGTCATGTACGTGGCTCTTACTCGGCAGGCACCGGAAAATCTCAGACGTCGGCCACGGCGAGTGCACAAATAGCCCAATGGTGGCCAATGGCGCCATTTCACGTACCATAGAAGAAACTAGAAGCAAATGATAATCGTGCACCCACACTTTTGCATGACCAAAGACGCATAAAGCGAAAAACAGCGAATTGAGTTTCTCTTTTTGTGCTGGAAACAGGACAACTTACCAATATCGCCATCCTCGTACATTTCCATCAAAAGATCCGCGTACAGGCGATTGACCGCTTGATATGCGCGCCATTGCTGTGATTCCAGGCGGCCGTCCGTCGCGTGATTCCAAATAATATAATGCAGCAGGGGCCAAAGCACTGCGATCGAAACAAAAGGGGATTGAGCCAAATTCTTTTTTCGTGCCATTGCGGTTCTTACTTGTCTTGCAATAGCCATCATAATGGCCAATGATATTTTCCACGTTGAGAAAGAGCGGTAGGCAATGGTTGGCGAGTAAAAGTTGCGTGAGCTCGGCCTTTTCGGCATCATTGAGCGCGTGTGGGGTCGCGTCATCGTCATTTTCATCGTGCCAGTGAATGTGCCCAATCCAGCCGACATTGTAGATATCACAGTTGTCCGACTTGAGCGACCGGATCCCGCTGTACATGGCGTCGTGACCACGCCGCTCCGCAAGTCGCCACGGCGACCCTTCTTTGCGCGCGTCGTGGTGCACCTCAAAGGGTAGCTGGTGTGTCACGTTCAAAAGCCGCCTCACGCGCGTGCTGGGAGACAAAAGCGAGTCTATTGTCATGGAAACACACGTAAAAAAAAACCAAGAAACAGGTCGAGGGGGGGGGGAACGAGGGAAAAAAAAACGAGAAAAAAGAAAAAGATCGGTGCCGATTTCGTCCTCCCATAAAAACTGTCCCCTTTTTTTATATGTGCGCCATAAAAGGCAAATTCGCATTCCTATCCATGATCCCCAACACCCAGCTCCGACTGCATGAATTGCATCTCTATGATACGAATGATGTGCTCTTTTTATTTGTTATTATTATTATTTTGGCACCACCACCAAGGCCTCTTGATCGCCTCGGAACAGGTCAAAAAAGGATTTGCTCATTTGCTTGCTGCTGATTGGAATGTTTAGCTTGCCGTTGTGCTTGGCCAGGGCAAACGACGCAGGGATATCGTCCAATTCCTAAAAAAAAAAAAAATCAACGTCAATGTCCCATTCGCCTTGATTTTTTTTTTTTTGCTGTTTTGTACCTCTTTCAATCGAGTCACAATCACATCCATGGGCTCATTGCGCAAATACACGGCGCCAAGAATGGTGTCATCGGATTTGGTCCCGAGGTACACAATGGTCTCGCGCTCTAAAAAATAAGGGGGGGTCATAATGAGTCAATTGAACCCTGTTTTTTTCCCCTCATGTTTTTTGTCCCTCCCTCCTTACCTTGTTCCGAGGATGCGGGTGATGGTGAGGGCTGGACGTCCGGGGTAATGCCATTGGCTTCGTTCTCAAGGCGTTCCTTAGCGGTGGCCGTGCGAACGACGCGTTCGACCTTATTTTCAGAGAATTCGTCGGGAAGCAGCCATGATTTCTCAAGATCGGGCTCTTTTAAATACGTGGGTGTGATGCGCAATTCAGGCTCGGCGCCCGCGCCCGTGTGTTCCGTGCATTGCGCCTCCAGCATCGTTTGGATCTCGGGGAACTTGGCGCACAGATCAAGCGCCGTCTGGCCCTTGTTTGTCTTTAGATTGGCGTCCGCACCGTGCGACAGCAAAAAACGCACAATCTCGACTTGGCCACGATGACTCGCCCAGTGCAGTGCCGTCCTGGTTTTGTCATGAAAATTTAAAAAAAAACGTCAAATGGCTGTTTTAAGCGCTTTTTCTCAACTCGTTGGATCTGTTTTTTTGCTTTACCAGCCATTCATTCGGTTTTGCGAGTTGAGGTTGACGCCAGCATTTAGAAATTGCTGCACGGCCTTGACATTGCCAAGGGCACACACCTCTCTTAGTGTCTCTTCGCGTTCGTCGACAAGCATATTCGTTTTGACAGGGCAAAAAGGAAAAAGAGGAAGCTCTTCGAAAAAACGAAATCAGGTCCTTTTTCATCCCAGGGCGTCCCAATTCAAACGCAATTGAGATCCCGATCGGCCAATGACACTTGGTCGTCCACCTTCTGGAAAAAACAAGGGCCAAAACATCCATTTCTCCATCAACAGTTTTCGCCTCCCCTTAGTGGATCTGGGCTCATTCGACAGAGAAGAGAGTTTTGCTTCGTTTTTCACCGCAGCACGCCGCGTGGTAAAATTGTATTTTTGCCGAAAAATCGGCCTTGAAATCCTTCACCGCGTCGTGCCAGTATATAAAGTACATCCCTCGGGCCAGCGTCGCGGGCGAGAAATCACACCCGAGCGCGTCGCTTTCCAATGGTACGAGCTTCACTTTTTAGAGATGCACATGAAATCGAAAAAATCGCAAGTCTGTCATTTTTGCTGTCTTTTGGTCGCTTACCAGCAAGATTAGATTTTAAACTGCAATTAGCAGCTTGAGCCAACTACAGGAAGGCTTCTCGTTCGAATGAGCCCACCCGCGAGGTGCTGCGGCCGCTGGATGACGCGTAAACGTGATTTCGAAAAATGGCGAATTTTCAAAGGGGTGCAGTCGTGGATTTGAAAAGGAAGAAATTTAGGTCCTTTAATCGCCAGGCCATTCACACACGTGATAAAAGTCACGTCCGAAATCGACAGAAATGCAATAAAAAAAGGAGGTCCATTGGCTGGCTGTCGCGTAAACAAGAGGCCGCAAGCGGGGCGGCCTTCGGCCGCCTGAACTGGATAACCCCCACGCAGTGCTGGGCCACTTGCTGTAGGGTGTACAGTAGGCACATTAGAATCATTTACGTACTGTAAATGCCTGAAGTACTGTATCGCGCTACACTGCATAATTTTTGGGCTGTCGAAAATGCCAAAAATACAGTAACAACTCGCTACTGTAACTCCCATTTACTGTATACTGTACTACTGTATTTTGCATTCATCTCTCCATTTGCATGGTCGATCCCGCTCAAAATTAGCTATATCGGATTCAGCTCAAAATTTACAACAAAAAAGCTTACTGTAAAACCCAAACCAAAGCTGAAATGTTTGATTGGGCGTTGCAAGCGTACAAATGTTGCGCATCGGCGTTGCCGGCAGGGATAAAATGACCCCCTTGTGCGTGTCTTTCCACTTGTAAGATTTAAGCCTGGTCGAATAGCAGCTTGACGCGCTAGAGACAAAATTGTGAATTTATGGAGCATTGTCAATTGTCTTGCCAACGGTCAGATTAACCCCCGGTTTTTACTATTGTTCTGACGGGATTTTCGTTGTTTTTTGAGCTCAAGGTCATCTCGACGACGACGAGACGCAGCTTTCTGAAATGCGCACCATCGGGACGAACGCGACTTGGCGCGTATGTGGCTATCGATGATCTATGAAAAACTGCGTTTTTGGAAGTCTTTGACACAGTGGTCACTTTATATGACAAAATTGACGCGTGAAAAAGTCGCGTTTCCCGTCATTGTACAAGCTTCCTGCGCTTATACATTTCACGCAGCAATGATTTGCCTTGCTGATAGACGCGTCAGAGCACATTTTTGACGCGTTTGTGGCGCGTCATTCGGCTTTAAAAATTGGTTGAAAATTGCCCATTGCTCGCCACGGAGCAGATGGACCGCGGTCGTTTTTGCTCTTTCCGGTCGTTTCACGGTCCCGTGCATCTTGTGTGCAAGTTTGACGTCATTCTGGGAACCCATGTTTTCCATTTTGGTTTTGGGCCCCAGTCATGGCAAATTTTTGATTTGGCCGTGACGCGCCTTCCATGACTTTTGGCGGGCGCAAATCGCGTCCCCTAGGGGTTTGCAGCATACTCTTTCTCATTGCAATGTGTTTCGAAGCGATCCGTTCCGATGGTTGTCGAACCCTATTTTAATTTTTACGTCAAAATCTCGTAAAAGCGAACAATTGGACACGAGGTTGACGTCCAAGCACGCAGCACTGCGCTCCGTCGATTCGCGTGACACTGGCAAAGATGGTGTGCTCGTGGTCGCTCAGACAGTTGCAAGAAAAAAGCGACCAAAAGCGCGATGAAACCATTTTATGCGCCACTTTTGCTCTGTTTCGAGGCTCTCGAAGGCTTTTTTATTTCTCTTGTGCTACGTTACAACTTTGAGAATTGCGCAGGTTTCTTTTGCATGAAACCCATGACGGCCTTAGGAATATCCTGATGCAAAAAAAGACGAATAAAAAAGATGTCAGATGAGAAATTGGGACACGGTCATATTGTTTCCCAAGCCTGTCGTACCTCAGTGTTAAGCATGGCCGAGCTCCAAGTGAGCTGATAGTCCAGACTCTCGGGCACGGAATGATCTCTGGAGTAGATCAGATTGTGCCTGATTAAAAAAAAAAAAAATTAAAAAATAGAAAAAGTGTGAGCCGAATGCGTCCATGGACCGTGTCGCGTTGTCTTACTTTGTGCCAATGACGGCGACAGGCGACTTTGACGCGATCAATGCGGCCAATTTCAGCGCTTCGTCTAGCACACAACAAAAAAAAATGAGAAACGTGGCATGGCATCGGAAGACGCGTGCTTTACCGATCAATTGCTCCTTGGTGTCAAGCACGCGGCTCACGAGCCCGTGCTGGAGTGCCTCATCGGCGGGGAGGCTATGTGTTTGTATGAGAGTGTGGGCCGATGATTTTTTTGCTTTTTCTTCATTTTTGCTTACTTTCGCGCCGTGAAGCACAATTCACGCACAAGGCTTTGGTTGCCAATGACCTTTGGCAGGCGCTGCAGGGTACCAACGTCGGCAGCCAAGCCAACGTCCACTTCCTAAATAAAATGGCCCGCGTTTAAGATGGGTTGCACGCGCATTTTGATGTTTTTTTGTACCTTGACGCAAAAGTAAGCATCCTTTGAGCAATAGCGGATATCGCAAGCGGTGGTCATGTCGACGCCTGCGCCAATGCATGCATTGTGGATGGCGGCAATGACGGGCTTTTCGCACTTTTCAATGGCGGTGAAAGCCGCTTGGAAGTTCTACAGGATAAAAGGATGAGCAATGTGTGTTTCTCCGTCTCATTTTTTTTTTTTTTTTTTGCGCACAGCA
>KV441930.1:36123-56617 GCA_001650995.1 Gongronella sp. w5
AAAAAAAAAAAAAAAAAAAGCAAAACGTGACGCGATCGTGGCTCACATCCTCTTTTTTTTAATTCTAGGGTTTCTTCGCCCGTCTTGAGATGGCCCGCAAGTACGCCTTTGGTTCGCTCGTCGTCTGCGGTGAGAACAACAACAACTCCATCTCGGGTTACTTTGTCATCCGTGGCCAAGAGGTTCCCTTCGAGGTCTACGACGCTGCTGATTACGAGTCGTACAACTTTGTCAAGATCGAGCCCGCCCAGTACGAGGAGAAGAAGAAGGAGATCGAGGACTACTTCTCCTGGGAGGTCCAAGGTTTCGCCGATGGCAAGATCTTCAAGTAAATGCCTTTATCTAGACGTTAGACATAGATTTTCTGTTTTTTTTCAAGTAAAAAAGAACTGTCATCTGTTACAATACACCTTACTATTATTTACTTGGTTTCCAAGAGTCGAGGGGAGCAAACAGCAAAGGGACGCTGGGAAATATGCGAAAAGCGAACGTAAATCGAACATTTGACACGATTACGGTATGATAACGCGCTTTTTGTGATGGATTCTTCGCCGTTTCGTGATCGATCACTCTTCACTCCTCAGCTTGAGAAACATACGAAAGCGAGAGCAGAGTTCATGCTCTCATGGTGTGTGAAAATACCAGTGGCGGATTGGGAATGCAATCGATGATGCGCGAGGAATTGCACTTCATCATATCACACATTGGTACAGTATGATACTGTACGATACTGTAATGCCTTGCGCCCCTGCTCCAGTTCACCAAGGACCAGACGCATCTTTTTATCATAGCATCTCAAATTTGATCAGGGTGTTGCTGCAAGTGCGAAACGTGTCTTGTCTTTGTTGGAAAAAAAATCAGTCAAGAAGCGCCCGAGAAAATGCAGAAATACTCGATTTTTGAGATTGACACGCAAAAACCAAGTTTGGGCGGTCCATTTTTTCAGTCTTCTACAGTATTTTGAACGTGTGTAAGCACTGTATGGGCTGCAGACCTGCAGCCTGATGAAATGATGATGACCGATGCAAAAAGTTAACTCCCAGCTTTCATCACTATCATAGAATTTGCCGTATTGTCTTGAGCTGGCTGACTTTACCATTTTTTTGCGATTTTTGGCCCAATTTTCGACCTGGATCTCGAGTTTGCCAGAAACCTTTGCTTGGTCGTATGTTGCGATATGATATGAAAGGTCTGTATTTTATATGTAATCAACAAAAAGGACAAAGAATCGAATGGCAATGTCAAAATTTTATTTTTTTGATTTGATGGATTTCGAGAAATTAATGACTCTGCCGCATTTTTTCTGTTTGTTGGTGTTATTTGCGAGCAACGTTCCCAAAAAATCGAAGGACCATTGTACCGGTACTGTAAAGACTTGGCGAACAACGCTCGTAAAGTCGAAGGAACGTTGTGAAGGAGGATTTGCGAACGTTCGTAAAAAAATTGAACGAATACGTAATTTTGTGAAGAATTTCTTTTTTCTTTTTTTATGTTTTTTTTGACACATATCATACAACACGTTAGGTGGTCTGGTGGTGGTACAGTATGATAGTGAAATGGCCGGTGCAAAATGTTCAAACCCAAGCTATGATGATAGCGCGGCGCTGCAAGTCTGACCATTAGATGCTTTGCCCCCCTGTTTGTTAGTATACAGTATCTGCAATATCATCATAAAAATCAAGGATCGACTACAGTAGCTAGGCGGTTGACGAACATATCGCCATTAAAGATTTTGTTGAAAATCTGGATTTTCTCTGCCAGTTTTGGCCATCCATCGGTGAAATATGATATGTCTCATACTCTCATTCGAAAGAGATTCAACAACTGATGCTTTCGACACGCCAAAAGCGTCATGCTTCATCTTATCTGTTGCCGAGAAAATTGAGGTTGTTGAAATGAGCCCAGACTCTTGCTTGCAACCCTACCGTATGATGATTAGATCGTCTCCATTTCGTCAATTTTAAGATACAGCAACCGTTTCTGAAAATGTACAGCACTCTACAGTATTTGCTCAAACAATAAAAAGATCATCTAAAAAAAAAAACGAGATTTTATTGTACCGCTGCCTTTTTGTAGGTCGCATAAGGCGCGCGCGTGGCTATGGTATCCATGTCACAGCTTTGAAAATTCGGCAGGTTTCTTTGTAACAAAGGCCTGGAACGACTTTGGGATATCCTTTTAATTAATGCGCAAAAAAAAGTGAGATGGTGAGTAAAAGCGCGTCATGGGAGGTCATTTGGTGGCACTTGCCATGCTTACCTCTGTGTTCAACATGGCCGAGCTCCACGTCAGCTGGTAGTCCAAGCTCTCGCTGACGGAGTGGTCGCGGCTGTAGAGCAAATTATGCCTTTTTTTAAAAGAAAACGCGCGTGAGTCATTGCGTATGTCTTTTTTTTTTAACGCTTGTTTTACTTTGTGCCGACGACGGCGACCGGCGACTTTGACGCAATGGCCGCAGCGACGTTCAGCGCTTCGTCTGGAATGATTTTTTTTTTAAAATAAAAAGGTTGATTCATGTGCATTACTCCAAGAGAGAGTCCTTACGGATCATGGCATCTTTGGTGTCAAAGACGCGGCTGACGAGTCCGTGTTGGTACGCTTCGTCGACGCCAAAGCTAATGGTAAAAAATGGTAAAAAAAATAAAAAGCACGTCAGATGTGCATAATCCTTGGTTTGCATTTCTTTCTCTCTTACTCGCGCGCGGTAAAGCACACCTCGCGGACGAAGCTCTGGTTGCCAATGACCTTGGGCAGGCGCTGCAACGACCCGACGTCGGCGGCAAGGCCCAGGGTGACTTCCTTTTATATTAAAAAGGGCGCGTTAGAGGGCGAATGGGTGCCTTTTTTTGTTTCCATGTGTGTATACCTTGACGGCGAAAAAGGCATCCTTTGTGGCGTAACGGACGTCGCACGCGGTGATCATGTCGACACCTGCGCCGAGGCAAGCGCCGTGGATCGCGGCCAGCACGGGCTTTTGGCAATTTTCAATGGCCGTGAACACGTTTTGGAATTGCTGCGGGATTTGGGGAGAGAAATTATTGTGTGTCAGCGAGCTCGCTTGTTTATGCCATGCATGGAGGGTGTTACACGAATCTTTTCGCGCGTGTTGTAGGTTGCGCGCGCAATATCGACGGCGGTCTGTGTGGCGGTTGCCGTCAGGCCATTGTCCTGGAGGTCGAGCCCCGCCGTGAACATTCTGCCTGCGCCGCTGACAACGACGGCTCGGATGGCACTGTCGGCGTCCAGGTCTTGAAAGACGGCGGTCATGTCATGGAGCAGTCTATGATATATTTTTTAGGTAAGCAACAATCGGTTGCCATTTTTCCTTGGTTGATGTGGTTTACGCGGGATTGAACGCATTGAGCTTCGTTGGGCGGTTCATCTGCACGTGCGCCACGTGGCCGGCCACGTCGACTTTGATGGTGTCATATTGGTATGGCATTTTTGGTAGAAAAAAGGGGGAAAGAGAGCAAAAAAAAAAAAGAAAAAAAGGGCAATGATTTGAATCCCCCCCTCTTTTTATGGGTGCCGTCTGGGGGGCGGGGAAGACGGGAACGCCGAATTGCCATAGCCGACGGCCATCCATTGCGTAAACCTTAAAATGACATCGCAAAAATGCATGTCACTTCTACTTGTTTTTGCCACCTTTTTTGCAATCATGTGCCAATGATCGTCTTTTTTTTCTCCTTGTTCCCACGCGACAGTAAGCATGTATCATGACAACGCGTCATTTATTGGCTATCTCCAAAACAAAAAGAGAAAGATAAAAGTACATGATTGGGCGAAAGATCGCGCTACAGCTTTGAGAATTGAGCAGGCTTCTTGGTGACGAACGCCTGGAACGATTTGGGGATGTCCTCGGTGTTGAGCATGGCGGAGCTCCACGTGAGCTGGTAATTGAGCGACTCAGGGACCGAGTGGTCACGGCTGTAGATGAGATTGTGCCTGTGGAGAGAGAAAGAAAGAGAGAAAGCGAATGTGAGAAAGATTGCGTGCCGCGGCGGGCGAAATCATCAAGCATGGATGGCACTTACTTTGTTCCAACGACGGCGACGGGCGACTTTGCCGCGATCGAGTGCGCGATCTTGAACGTCTCAGCTTTTTAAAAAGAAGAATGAGCCTCGTCAAGTCCATGTCCCTTTATGATTTCTATTGCTTACCGAGCAATTGTTCATGCGTCTCGTAGACGCGGCTCACGAGGCCCTGTTGCAAGGCCTCGTCAGCGTACAGACTAGATGAAAACGATGAAATCAGCCTTTTTGCCTTTCCCCCTCTTCTTTTTCAGATGTGACGTACTTGCGTCCCGTGAAGCACAGCTCACGGACCAGGCTCTGGTTGCCAATGACCTTGGGCAGGCGCTGCAGGGCTATGAAAAAGCGCGAAAAGCCAAAAAGAGGCATCAGTCGCGTCGCTTTTAGCGTGACAACGTCTTTTTTTCTTGCTTACAGCCCACATCCGCGGCGAGGCCGACATCGACTTCCTAATTGAGACAAATCAAGGTGTGAGGGTTGCATAAATCACATGTCAATGAGCAACAGCCCCTTTTTTTTTTTTTTTTTTTTTTTTTTTTTTTTTTTTTTTTTTTTACCTTGACGCTAAAGTAAGCGTCTTTTGTGCAGTAGCGCATGTCTGCTGCGGTGGTCAGGTCGACGCCTGCGCCGATGCACGCGTTGTGGATGGCGGCAATGACGGGTTTGTCCAGCTGTTCAATGGCGGAAAAGGCCCTTTGGAATTCCTAAAGACAAGAGAAGGATGGGAAGGTCAACAACATGCGCGTTTTTTTTTAAAATGTTGGGGCGTGTCCCTGCTCTGTCTTACGCCGAGGAAGTCGCGGCTGCGATAGGTCATGCGGGCGCAATCGAGGTCGTCGTCGGCGTCTGCGCTCGTCATTTTTGTCTCGCTCAGGTCCAAACCCGCGGTGAACGCGCGGCCGCTGCCGGAAATAATGACCACGTGGACGTCCGCGTCGCGCGCGAGGTCCGTGAACACCTTGTACACGTCGGTGACCATGCTATAGACGACGGGTCAGACAAAAATAAAAAAAAAGGGACGAAAAATGGAAAACAGGCAAAACTTACGTGGGGTTAAAGGCGTTGAGCTTCTTTGGGCGGTTCAGTTGCACGTGGGCAACCTTGTCGTGCATATCGACCTTGATAGTTTCATACTGGTACTTGGCCATGGTGTGGAAAGGTATTGGAGAGTGTTGAAAAAAGCAAAAAAGTATCTTTTTTTTTTTTTTGGACCCCCACACTGCCCTTTTATCCTGCTGGCGTCTGACTTTGAAATCCCGGTCTTTGTCATAGGAAATGCCATTGTTTCCCCAGACTGCCTGTTTGCCCCATTTTTGCTTTGCATTTTTTTTGTAAAATGTGGCATTGCAAGGCATGACCGCGCGGCTTGCCATGTACGAACGCCATCGGTGCCATGTTTAGATGTTGGTTGTATGGCGCCACGTTCAACCTGGCGCTGCAAGCGTGTGTCCAACGTGTCGACCACGTGAAAGATTTGAAAAATCGAGGCGCGCGTCCGTTTTTTTTTTTTTTTTTTTTTTTTTTTTTTTTTTTTTTTTTTTTTTTTTTTTTTTTTTTTTTTTTTTTTTTTTTTTTTGGTTTGGCGCCCCGCAGGCCGTCAGGCCCGGTCGGTCTCGTTTTAGCACCGTTGGGTTTGTCTTGCTCCCTACCGCAGGGGAGGGAAAGGCCAAGAAAGAATACCAAGTGGTTGCACCAATTGGGCTTTTTTTTCATGGCTTTCAAATGGCTTTTGGTCCCCTTTGACTCCCAAGACTGAGATTGGCATGATGCACCTTTAGTGTTTTGTTTGCTGCGGCTGATCCGTTTGCGTGACCGTCGATGGCAGTGATTCGTCACGCCATGGTTGCACTTTTTGCATCAATGTGGCAAGCGAAAACGACGAAAAGGGACCAAATGAGCGAATGAACGGCCAAGAGCATGTCCAACGGGCGCTTGAGCTCGCACAAGTAGCATGGATAAAGAAAAAAGAGGGACAAATGGGCGATGGGCATGCAGGCCTCGTTTCAAGTGAAAAGGGAAGGAAGGAGGAAAATGGTGCCAAGGGGAAAGTCAAACACCGTCCAAAAAAAATGTGGAGTTGAATAAATGTTTGCTTGTTCCGCTCTTTTTTTTTTTTCTTCTTTCCTCTTTTCTTCTTTTTTTTTTTTCTTTCCCGCCTTTTTTTTCTTGTCTTGCTTGCAAGCTTTTTATCTTCTTTTGACACCATGTCCTCGTCTGCCACGACTAATGCTGGCGTCGCGGGCGTGTCTGGCAGCGTCGGTGGCGCTGCGATGCGGCTGCAAGCGTTTTTAAGCGACGCGCCTGGGCGGCTTTCTAAGCTTTCTGCTCGTGATGAGCAGCTTCTTTTGACGAGCTGCTATCGGTCGTTGTGGGGCGACCGGCAAGATTGGCTGCAACAATATTTCTTCAAGCAAGCCGAGAATGACGATGCTTCTGTGGGACGTGCTCTTGCACGGTTCGATCTACTTGGCAGCAGCAGCAGCAGCAGCAGCGGTAGCAACCACAGCCACAGGGATGACGACCCTTCTGTGCATGGCGGTGACGATGCCGCCATGGACGATGAGCCCGAGTATTGGGAGACGCAGCGTGGCAAGCAGTGTGGCCACCTGTTCAAAAAGGGCGAGGCCGTCTACCGATGCCGGTAAAAAAACACACACACAAAAAAAAAAAAAGCAAATTGGCTCGCGATTGGATTCTCACGTATAATGTCTCGTTCTCTCTTTTTTTTTTTCTTTTTCTCTCTCTTTCTCTTTCTCGCTCTTTCATTCAGGAATTGCGGTCTGGACGACACGTGTGTGCTTTGTTCGCGCTGTTTCCATGCGACTGACCACGAGGGCCACGATGTCAAGATGTGGCTCGGCCAAGGGACGGGCGGATGCTGCGATTGCGGGGATCCCGAAGCGTGGAAGGTGCCTTTATCGTGTCGGATTCACTCGTTGGACGCGCTGGTGGACGACAAGGGCAACAAGGTGGTGCTTCCGACGATGGAGCCGCTCGAGAGCGTGCCATTGGCGTTGATCCAAGCGGTGGAAGACACGCTTTCTGTTGTCTTTGATTACGTGCTTTCGACGTTTGCGGCTTCGCCCGAAAAAGTATCTGCAGGGGATGTGCAGCAAGTGGTGCAAGAGACACAAGCATCGCATGCGGCACTCAACATCCCTGGGAATGCCAATGGCAGCAACACATACGCGTGTGTGCTTTGGAACGACGAGCGGCATTCTTTTGAACAAGTGATTGACATTGTGATGAAGGCGACGCTCAAGAGCAAGGCTGAAGCGCAGCGCGACGCGGAACAAGTGGATCAAAATGGGCGTCATGTCGTTTTCTGTTCGAATGATGTCAAGCAAGTGACGCGTGTGGCGCGCGAGATTAGCACGATCAATCTTGCAGTGACGGTGCGATCTCAACAAAACACGGTGCGCGAGGATATTTGCGGCGTGCTTTTACAATGGCTCAAGAGCCTAATTAGCGGCCGATTGCCCTTTTTTGCGAGCGTGCAAGGCGGATCTTCGATTTTGCGCGATGCGATCTGCAAGGTGCTTTGCATGGATTGGCAATTGTCGCCCGTGTTGGCGACCTTGTCGACGACGGCACGACGTGAGCGGCGATTGGATCACGAGGAAAGCCCCGACGACAATGAATTCAGTGGCCCTGATCTGGACATGACGGACGATGGAGGCGGCAATGGGCTGATGGATGTTGAACAAGTGGCGGCCAATGCACTTGCATTTCTTGCGCCGCTCGAATTCCCCCTGGATGATGATGATGAAGAAGATGATGAACAAGACATGATGATGAATGCATCGGATGTGGACGAGATCATTTTGACGGATCACGACATGGATTACCAAGATGCCGATGACGATTCCGAAGATATCGAGGAACACGACGACGACGATGACAATGATGATCCCATGGACTACCAATCGGCCGAGGAGGCCAGCGAATGGCTTGCGCCTTCCACAAATGACGCGAATTTGAATCAAGATACGCCGGCGGGGCCAACATTGACACGCCGTCGACGTCGACGCGCATCCTCGTCCTCATCCTCATCGTCCTTGTCGTCCATGTCGTCATCACGGATACCGCAGCTACGCACGGCGCGCTTTGCCCCCAATACAGCGCCCGTGATCCAATTGGCGCGCCAAGCGCGTGCCCAACAGCAAGAACAACATACCCAACCATTGAACGCGTCGACTCCTCCTCCTTCTTCTGCACGCCGCCGCTCCTCAAGCAACCACCCCACCACCCATTCATCGTCGTCTGTCCAGGACATCGTCGATCTCAGCTATGACCTGGATGCATGGCTCGCCGCCATGGAGCAAAAGGAAAAGGCCGAAATCGAGCGCAACGAGGCCCTGCTCGGGATGCCCGTGTTCCCACCAAGCCCATCGTCCTTTCGCCAAGTCAATACCAGCATGAAGGCCGAATTCAAGCGCAAGCTACGCCTCGATTACCTGCTCCAATTCGATTTGCGCCTGTGGAAGCTCGCACGCACCTGCATCAAGGATCTGCTCATTGGTACATTGATTTCAAACTTTGACTACCGGCCCATCCTTGGTAAAATATGAAAAAATGAGGAAAAAAATGAAAAAAAAAAGAGAGAAAAAAAGAGAGAAAAAAAAAAAAAAAAAAAAAAAAAAAAAAGGGCTCCCCCTTTTTTTTTCAAAAAAAAAAAAAAAGGGATCCGTCTCGCGCGCAATTACCCTGATCTTGTGGACGCGTTCTTTTTCAAGGACCGAGAGCCTGAGCATTCTATCACGTCATTGTCTGTGCAGCTGCTGACGGTGCCAACGGTGGCGTGGATGCTTGTCAAGCAGTACCGTTTCTTTGGGATTGTGTGCAGTCTGCTCTCGAATTTCTTTTTGACGGATCATGTACACATGGTGTTGCCTGAGCGGTATCGGACGATGCAGGTGGACTGCCGATCGCGATCCATTACGCGGCACCGGTACGCGTTTACGTTTTTTGACTTGCGCTATGTGCTGAATGCGGATCTGGTCAAGTCGGAGGTGACCAAGGACCCGCTGTACTTGCGGTCGATGATGGACATGTTGTATCAGTTCCAGGCTATGGACCCATTGGTGCGCCAACGGCACACGCACGTCGAATACGAGTCGAATTCATGGGTGAGCGCGTTCAATGTGACGCTGCAGATTGCCAAGATTTGCCACATGTTTGCCGAGTGCTTCTCGTCGGAGCACTTGAGTTCTCATGACCATGACACGCTCGTTGCCGCGTCACGGAGCTTGTGCCGGTCGATTTACCGTGTGCTGGATGAAATCACGCGATGGCAGCCCCAAAAATCGACAGAGCTGCAGAGCACGCTTGGCGACGCGTCCGCCGCCAACAATGGCGCGCCGCAGGTGCTGATCCGCGGCGCACGCGACCAACAATTCAAGCAGGTGCACACGCCCCACGCCGGATCGTTCAACATTGTCGATTACGACGTCACACGCGAGCCCGTGTCTTTCCACCACCCGTTCCACTGGCTGCTTTCCGAGTTGCTTGAGCACGTGACTTTGCTGCGCGATGATCTGCTCGTGGCCCTGGGCCTTGGCCAGTTCAAACAGATGATTGCGCGCAACAATCATAGCGACAAGGACAATGACCTCTTCCTCACCCTGCTCGACTATCCGCTGCGCACCATTGTGCTCCTGTCACAAATCAATTGCGGCGTCTGGGTCCGCAATGGCTATGGCGTGCGCAATCAGGTAAAAAGAAAAAAGAAGAAGAAAAAAAAGAAGGCACCTTTTTTTTCTAACGACTTCCAATGTCCAATTCGGATCATGATCAATTAGGCACGCACGTACAAGGACATCAGCGTGCGCGGCAACACGTACGATCGTGACATTTACCTGCTGCAGGCCGGGTTTGTGGCGACGGATCCTGATCATCTGCTTGTGACGATGCTGGATCGGTTCAAGTTGTACGAATGGTTCAGCGGCAAGGCGCCTCAGCACATGCCTGGCGACTATGAGGCGACACAATTGCTGTACATGGTGGAGGAATTCCTTGGGTTGCTTGTGATTTGCGCGACGGAGCGTGGCTACGCGTCGGCCATGTCGGTCGAACACCATATCCGGCGCTACATTATCCAGTATCTGGGCATTGCCACCATGTCGCATTCGGAATTGGTCAAGCTTGTGCCGGAGCACTTGCACGAGCATGAGGCCTTTGAAAGCACGCTGTTGGAGCTTGCCACGTACAAGCCGCCCGACGGATTGAATGACCATGGCGTCTACGAGCTCAAGGACCCCTATTATGATGATCTGGACCCGTACTTTTGGCATTTCACGCGCAATCATCGCGAAGAGGCCTTTGACGCCTTGCGCAAGCATCGACCCCACCTGACACAGACCGATCCGGCGTGGGCCGAATGGCTCAGCTCGTCTTCATCGTCGTCGTCATCGGCGTCGTCCCCGTCACAAAAGGCAGCCGAGGACGACCACAAAAAGAACAAAAAAGACGAATTGATCGTTTTGCCGCGCCTTGTCAAGGTGCCGTTTGGTCCATTTACGCGCTTGGGCGAGTTTTTGCAATCGTCGATGCTTTGCCAGATCGTGCTGCATGCCTTGTGGCACATGAAGACGTCGGCGCATCCGAGCGACACGGTGTTGGAAAGTGCGCTGTACTTGGCGATGCTTGCGGCTCAGGATGACGCGCAAAACAAGAAAGCCGGCAGCGGCGGCGGCAACCACAAGAAATCCAAGGGCAAGCAGCGCGCGTCCTCGGCATCGACCTTGAACGACAATGAAGAGCACGAACCGATGGAAAAGGGCTTTTTCTACCATGCGACCAAGGAAAAGCACGGGATCCGCATCAGTGCCATTGAGCGCGAGCCGGCGACGTTGCTGACGGTGTTACTGCGGTGCCTGTCTGAAAAGCACCATCTCGAACACATTCACAAGCGTCTGTACTTTATTGTGGATTTGATTGAGAAAAACACCGTGGACGATGCGGCGGTGCAGCAAGCGATTGCCGATTGGCGTGAGACGGCCAAGGCGCTGCATGCCGCCGACGCGCAGGCGGCTTCCAATGGCCCCTCCGAGTACGAGCGTAAAAAGGCAGCGGCCAAGGCACGCCAAGCCGCCATCATGTCGCAATTCGCACAGGCACAATCGCAATTCTTGTCGCAACACGGCGATTTGTATGGTGAGGATGATGACGACAATGACCATGATCATTTGGACGACCATGAGGCATTGGACGAGGGATTGGACCATCCTCACCATGACCAACAGCAAGATCAAGATGCCGTGCAGCGATTATGCCATTTCCCCTCTGGCACTTGTATTGTATGCCAAGAGGAATTGGGCCGCAATGGACTTGTGTACGGCATGTTGGGCCTTGTGCAGCATTCGCACGTGATGCGCCACACACCGCTCAAACAACCTGATATCCTGGTCGATGTGTGCGACACCATTCTGGGCGACAATTGCGCCACCAAGAAAATGGCATCGTCCTCATCGCCTGCAGCAGACGCTCAAAAGACAATGGATCTGCACGGATTCCCAATAGATGCGAGCGCGTCGGGCCTGCATGTGTCGTCGTGTGGCCATTTGATGCATGCCGAGTGCTTTGACAATTATCAAAGTGCCGTCGAACAAGATCCGCGCTTCACCGCCCCCGATTTGCCTACCATGATTGCACGTCGCCGATTCCTTTGCCCCCTCTGCAAAGCCCTTGGCAACGTCTTGCTCCCGATTCTTTGGAAAGGCAAGCCCGAGGCTCATCCAGGCGTCGTGTCGCCAAAAACACCCTTTGACGATGCACTCTCGCAATGGCAAAATGCGTACAATGAGATGAAAAACGTCGTTTCTGCAGAAACATCGCCCTCATCGCCGCCCCCGATCCTCTCGGATGGAGATGAGTATGTGACGATCCACGATTTGATCACCAACAGCTCGAGACGACCACTACGGATGCCATTGTCGCCCTTTAACGTGCGCGAAGCCATAGCTACCACCGCGGCATCATCATCACCACAAACAGCAGCAGCAACAGCAACAACATCGACATCGCCATCGACGCCGTTGCTCTTATTTGCATCCACGACATCGGCCCAGGCCACATTGGACATGCTGATGGACGGGCAACACACACAAGCCGTGGAAGCATTGCGGCACATTTACAACCAATTGCTCAGCACTTGCAAGATGACGGCAGCCAACAATAGCAAACGGATGATCCTCAGCTTGATGGATCTGCATCAATCGGTGATCCAATTGTTCGACATGTACGCATATACAATTGCCGCCATGGAGATTGCGCAGCGCGGCGGGTCTGTCAAGGGTCGTGATCTGACGGTGGAGCATACGGGGCTCTTTTTGGATGATGTGTCGTCGCAAAATCAGACATTGTTGAAAATCCTCGCATGCACACTTCAATTGCTCCCGTCTCTCATGGAAATGGCCTGGGTCGCCGAATCCAAGCATACGCTGCAGCGCATCGCCCTTTCCACCCTTTCTCAGGTGCTCCTCGCGCCCGACAATGCCTCTGTTCCCACAAACTCCATCACTACCAAGCCATTGCTGTGCGACGATCCCTTCCGTGTGCTCACCACCCTCGGATTCGCAACGCCACGCACATTGGTCGATCCGCACCACACCATGCGCCTCATGCTCGTCGCAGACATCACAAAGGCCATCATCGGTCTCATGCAATCGCTCACCGGCAACGAGGTCCTCGATGATCCACGTGTCCACGCCGCCTTTGCCCAAGTCGCACAACAGACGGGCCAAAGTGACCATGATCCATCCGCCTTGGCCATGGTCGCCATTGCCAACCACATCATGCGCTGCCTTAACGTGCCTGCCGAATTCACCGCCAAATTCTTTGCGCAGATCCCCCCACGCGTCCTCGTTGCCCTCGTCCGCACATTCACCCTGCCCTTCCTCCGCAAGAGCCTGCTGCTCATGGTCGTCCACCACGGCTTCATCCCACCCTCGCCTGACGACCAAAAACAAGACATGGACGATCCCATGCAACAGGATAGCAACGAATATGATCGATTGCTCACCGTCTTGCGCCTCCCCGCCTTTGACCAACTCTTGCAATGGACAGACATCGAGTCGGACCTTGTCAGCAAATGGTGCAATGCCTATTCCTTCTACTCGCTGCATATGGAAAAGGTGAGGAAAAAAAAAATGGAAAAAAGGGGGAAAAAGTGAGGAATTGGAGCAGCGTCTCATCCTTTTTTTTTTTTCAGGTGTCCTCGTCAACGTCGTCGGCTGTCACAAAGGCCACCACACCGGATTATGCAAAATTGCTAAATCTCCAGCTCAATCTGCCAACGCCGTTTTCGCTCATTACGCTGCCGTATCGCATGGACCAGCTCTTTGAAGAGAGTGCGCGCCGCGTGTGCCGCAATTGCAAGACCGTCCCCGAGGACCCCGCGCTCTGTCTCGTTTGCGGCACCATTGTGTGCGCACGCCGCTATTGCTGCATGCAAGACAACCTCGGCGAATGCAACCTGCACATGCGCAAGTGTGGCGGCGAAATCGGCATCTACATGGTCATCAAGGAGTGTCTGATCCTCCTGCTCCACGACAATGGCGCCACCATCATGAGCGCGCCCTACCTCGACTCGCACGGCGAGGCAGACATCTTTTTGCGGTAACGAATTTTTGTCATTTTTTCAATTTCCTCTCGATATGGCTCATGCCTTTCTTTTTTTTTTCTTCTTCTTCTTCTTTAGACGCGGCAAGCCCCAGTTCCTCAATGCCAAGCGCTACGAGCAATTACGCCAATTGTGGCTCACACACTCGATCCCTGCCTTTGTCCGCCGACGCATGGAGGTTTCCCCAAGCTACCAGCGCTGGGAGTCCTGGTAGACACACCTTGCTGGACTTTTTTTTTTAAAAAAAACTCTGATTCCCCCCCCTCCCCCTTCCCCGTCCCTTTCTTTTCTTCTGCCCACTGTCAAAATTGTGCTATATATTGCTTTTTTGGCCAACAATCTCAATAAATTATACATTCTCGCATGGCAAAACGCCGCAAAAAAATGTAGATCGCGACGGAGTTGGACATGATGCCATGGCCAAATTGGGCACACCAGGCGCATAAAAATTTATTTTTGAAGGGCGGCTTGACGTCCACTTGCTTTTTTTTTTTTCTTCAACTTTTTGATCAAACACACCATGGGCAAAAAGAAGAGCACAGCCGCGACAGACAAAAAGACACCTACTACCAACGACACAGCGCCCTCGAAAAAGAGCGCAGCCGACGAGATCGACGATATCTTCTCGGGAAAGACAAAGAGCACCGAAAAAACGGCCACCGAGCCCACGCCTGCCAAGGACACCAAGAAGAAAAAGAAAAAGGACTCCAAAAAGGAGACAAGCGACACCGAGCCTGCAGAAACGGACGAAAAGGAGGATGAAAACAAGGTCCAGGAGGTCGTCTTTTCCGAGTTGGCCGCCGTAAAGTCCTTGAAGCGCAAGCAGCCGCCCCCCGTCGAGGCAAAGCACGCCGCTGACGACGCCTTTGCCGACTCGCGCGGCAAAAAGTCGAGTAAGGGACCCATGGCGGGGTAGAAAGGCCTCAAAAAAACAGGTTGAATTCATTTTTTTTTCTCGGTAGAGCGTCTGACGGACGATGGCTACCCATTGTACGATGTCAAGGATTTGAGGATAGGTGAGGGCGAGGACACGCCCGATTGCCCCTTTGACTGTCAATGCTGTAAGGCTTAACTTTTGCCCCCATTTGATCGCGCACTGACGCGTCATTTTTTTTTATTTTCATAGGCTTCTAGGCGTGTCATCTACTTTTAATAAACTTGTACGCATCTTGTCATTTAATTAAGCGAGTTGCACGACCGGCGAGTGGCGGGATCAGACCCTGGGACCACGCATAGCAGGCACAAAACCGCTTTGATCTAATGCTTTGAGGAGTGCTTTTGAGATTTTGCCGCGTTTCTTTTTCTTTTTTCTCATTTTCTACACGGGCCGGCGCATCATCAAGGCGAGATCCATGCCGTACGGAGCCATGTCGTGGCGATAGCGTTGGAAATGCTGGACGACGCTGTCTTGTTCGTCCTGTTGGCATGCAAATGTCGTCATCAGCTTGTTGTCGCGCGCGCGGTCCACGTACACGACCTCGAGCATCGTGGCCACTTGCGCAACATCCTCGGGCAGCCTGCCAGGATAATCCAGCAACGTCGCAAGCTGTGTCTCGGACGCGACACCCGCCATCAATGCCTGGTCGACGCGTCGCGATGTGCGCGGGCCGGCCACAAACACCGCGGGCGATTGCCGCATCTCAGGCGTGTCCAGCACGCACCGGACCACGCGCCACGGCGCTGGCTCGCCGCATTGTGAATCTTCTTGCCCTTGTTTTTGTCCTTGCTGCTCTTGCTGCTCTTGTTCGTTGATCCACGGCAACACCACCGCTTGGACGTACGCCTCGACAATCGCGCGATCGAGATCAACAAGCACACATGGCTTGAGCCCGGCCATACAGAATGCCACCTCGCCGTACAGCGCGCAGTCGGCATACTCTGTCGCACGCGCACCGCCAAAACGCGCAAAAAACAACTCTTCCTTGGCACGAAACGAATCGATCGACGCGCGACAGCTCGCCATCCTTTAAACAAGTTTTGCGCCGACGTGAAAAGAGAGGCACAATGCCAAAAAAAGGGAAAAGCCCGCCGCATTTTGCATTGGGCAAACCTTGTAGTCGTGAACAAACTCCGATGCCTGCGCCAGGCACTGTACCTGCAAATATGAATCACTCAGTGGCAAGCGTCGCTGCAGCGGCTATCATACGTAGGCAAGCATACTTTTATTCATATTTGGACGCTCGATCTCACCATTGATTATTAGCAAAGGCTCACGAACCGCGTAAAAAAAAAACAATCGTGAACCGTCTGGAAAAGAAAACCGCAGGCTTTGACTGAGATCTCGTTGGATGCGCGTTCCGCGTTTCACGAGCGCAGGCAGGGTGACCGATTTCAGTGTGCCAAAAAAAAGTACAATACAGTAGCGAACATGAGCACGAAAAGAACGTGCCCCATTTTCCATCGTGACCACGCACGCGCCTCATAGACCAATGGAGAATGGATCGTCTTTTACGTATCAATTATTACAGTATCATATACTTTATTTACCGGCAGCTCTCTTCAAAACTTCTTGCTGTTCGCCTGCTCACTCTTACGCATGGACGCACCACGCACGTGATTTTTCACGCAAGCAGAGGCGTGAACATTACCATGACTTATTACGCACTACTGTAATTCCGGTAAACTCTTGATGTCTTGATTTGTGAATGTTTACGTATGATACGTACAGTATTACAGTAATCACTCGGAGGACAGAAAACCGGAAATTGACGCGCGTCTGTTACATTATTTTTTCATCAATGCTCCCATTGCACATTGCACAAAAAAGCAAGCAACCAAGCATTTGCTCTTTTAAAACGAAAGGCGGGCGTGCTTTACGGACTTTGCCGGCTTGTTGTGCCTCCAGAAATGTTTTTACAGCCTGTCTGGCGCAGATAAAAGTTGTGTCGTCACGGCATAATGTAGGTAAACTACTGTACAACCCAGTGCTCAAACGGACCCGCCCGATTTTTTTTGGACTCGAAAATACCAAAAACATCCTAAATTTTTAACATTTTCCATTTATCTAGCGACCTGCATGGTCGATCCTTCTCAAAAATACTGTAGCTGCATTGCATGCAATCAGGAGGACGGTCAGAATTCCATGTTTGTGGCATTTTCAGGTAGACTTTTGATAAACTCTTGATAGTATTAGGTCGATTGGATGAGTGGGGCCACAGAAGAAAACGTGCATTTGCCAAGGCTGACATCACTGGTCAGGAATCACACAAAAGAAAGTTTTGCAACACCCTTTGACAAAAGACGAAATCAGATGCGTCGTGTGGCGAGTACAATCGTTTTTCGCACCCTCAAATAGGCGATGATTGGATGGGGTCACTTTTGTATTATTAAATTTTCTCTCATTGCCTCTCAACATTGTGAAGAGATTGAAGGGGGGGACGAGGTGGGGGGAAGAGGATGAAGTGACAATGCGCTTTTTATTCTATGATTTTCATGGTCTACCTTTTGGCACGCAAGGAGGAAGATTTTTATCGGAAAATCATAGACACCGGGACAAGCAATGGACAAAAAAATTTGGGATTTACAAATATTTTTGGCCGATCGCCTCAGCGCAAAATTTGAAATAAAAAAGCTTAAACCCCCAAAGCGCTGCGACCACTTTTGAAAAATTCAGGGGTCACTCAGGGGTCACACATTTCAATCTCAGAAAATGCCAAATTTGGGGAAATTCGAACTCCGAGTGATCAATGCATCCCGAACAGGTAAATCCGACAATTTGCTATTGGCAGACAAAATGCCAAGTCGCCTCAAAGTAAGAAAAAAACCCCCAAAGAGTGACGCATGAACGGCGATCGACTGAGAAAATTGCCTACTTTGGGCAAGATTTTTTGCAAAAATTTAAGGCTTGACCCTTCCAAATTAAGGTGGTGGATTGCATGGAACTTTTTATTTTTTACTTTTTTACTTTGCATGTTTTTGAGCGCTGAGTGGGCTGCAGGCTGCTGAAATGACCGATGCAAAAAGTTCAAACCCAAGCTAGCGCGCTGCAAGGTATCCCATTAGATGCTTTGCCCCCTGTTTGTTAGTAAAACTGCGATTAAAATTGGGCGTTCACTAAGCCGTTGTCGGGCAGATCGCGATCAAAAATTTTGTTGAAAAAGTGGATTTTCTCTGCGAGTTTTAGCCATCCATCGATGAAACTGGTCTCATTCGATAGAGATCCAACAGCTGCTTACGACACGTCAAAAACACTGTGGGTTGGTTTTCCAACTGTCGAGAAAAGTGAGTTGGAAAATTAATCCAATGTTTGATCGACTTTTGCAAGCGTGCAAAGTCCGCCCGTCGGGCAAGCAAACAATTTGAAAATGACACCCTCGTGGCTCTCTTATCCTAAATTTTTAACATTTTCCATTTATCTAGCGACCTGCATGGTCGATCCTTCTCAAAAATACTGTAGCTGCATTGCATGCAATCAGGAGGACGGTCAGAATTCCATGTTTGTGGCATTTTCAGGTAGACTTTTGATAAACTCTTGATAGTATTAGGTCGATTGGATGAGTGGGGCCACAGCTGAAATGACCGATGCAAAAAGTTCAAACCCAAGCTAGCGCGCTGCAAGGTATCCCATTAGATGCTTTGCCCCCTGTTTGTTAGTAAAACTGCGATTAAAATTGGGCGTTCACTAAGCCGTTGTCGGGCAGATCGCGATCAAAAATTTTGTTGAAAAAGTGGATTTTCTCTGCGAGTTTTAGCCATCCATCGATGAAACTGGTCTCATTCGATAGAGATCCAACAGCTGCTTACGACACGTCAAAAACACTGTGGGTTGGTTTTCCAACTGTCGAGAAAAGTGAGTTGGAAAATTAATCCAATGTTTGATCGACTTTTGCAAGCGTGCAAAGTCCGCCCGTCGGGCAAGCAAACAATTTGAAAATGACACCCTCGTGGCTCTCTTTCGATCGATGCTAATTTCGTCGCATTTCACGAAATATTTCGAGACCCTGTGCTGAATTTGTGAATATAACGGCATTTTGTATTCATCTGCACAAGAACCAAGCTGACCTCTGGATTTTAAGTGTTTGTAGGAAATGGACGCCCGAAAATAATCTAATGCATAAGTTTGGAAAGGTGAAACAACTATGGTTGTGAACTTCAAAACCAAATTCGTCAAAATCATGAAAAAATACTAATTTTAAAAATTATCGACAACAGCCTAATCAATCACAGGTTTTTAATGCTTATTTATGAATTGACGTGCCAAAATTACCTAAAGGCTAATTTTGGAACCAATAATCCAGTTACGGTTTTTTGCAGCGGTCAGCATTATTGCATTTGTGATATTCGTGAAATCAGTGCATATCTCGACAACGCCAGACCGACTTCCGGTTTTTATTTTTTCTGAAATGAGAGGCGTTAAAACATGCAGGATGCCAAGTTTGACCGTGATTGAAGCACGATTTTACCGCGAAATGATTTTTGAAAAATGCGTCCAGCCAAAATATGAGCAATGTCAAGTCGCTCGCGGAACCAGCTGTTTGACTTCGGGATTTTAATTTTTCTGAAAAGAGAAAAGCCAAAAACAAAAGTTGGGAAAGTTTCATAGCGCTGCGGCGAGTCTTTGGTGGTGAAATGATTTTTTTCGAATTTTGGAAAAAAAAGTTGGTCAGGTCAAAATGCATCTTGGAGGGTCCCCCGCTTGAGAGGTTCAAGCTCAGCAGATTTCTGAAATCCGTTTGGCAACCTACACATTGGAGACCTAAGAGTCATCTCATTACATGCCTTGAGCCCCTCTTTGTAAGCAAATCTGCAATAAAAACCGGGGGTTGACTTGACGGATCACGAGGAAAAGGGATCAAAGACAAATTTTAGAAACTTGAATTTCTCCCCTTCCAAATTAAGGTGGTGGATTGCATGGAACTTTTTATTTTTTACTTTTTTACTTTGCATGTTTTTGAGCGCTGAGTGGGCTGCAGGCTGCTGAAATGACCGATGCAAAAAGTTCAAACCCAAAAAGTCAAACTGTCCCAGTTGACAGGGAATCAATTTCTGCAATTTTTGTCACAGCAAGCTTGCTGTGGGTTACATTGTTCCTTCCCGAGAAAATTGGAGTTGAAATTTTAAATCTGGCGTCACAGGTGTACAAAGGTTGCGCATCGGCTTTGCCGATTTAATATACTGTAAAATGACCTCCCGCGCGTCTCTTTCGACTGGGAAGTTTTCAGCACGATCGAATACAAATTTATCGCGCCAGAATCGATTTTCTCGTCAACGGCCCGATTAACCCCCAGTTTTTACTTTGGTTTCAAGAAGGAAGCAAGTAGCCAAAAAATGCACAAAGGACAATGATTTTCAAGGCCGCGCGGGTTCTTGATGGCGAGTTGTGTTGGTTTTCATGAATTGGGATTTTTTTCTACAGATGTACCGGTACTACTCAGTATGATACTGTATTCTGTATCCACTGGTCTAAATAAATTTGGCGCCAAATGGTCACTTCATCCGTTCATCGGGAGAAACACGTAAAAAATACGCAAATGGTTTCTTTTGCGCTGGTGGATTTTCACCATTATTAGCAATCACGATTCACGAACTTCGAGATTTCTCGGGAGTCGATATTGAGTGATCCGGTTCGCGAAAAAAAAACAACACCGTACTTGGAGCATTGTAGTATGTGGTGTTTGCCACTAGTTGGTCCAAATTTGGGACCAGATGCGTAAATTTCTGAGAAAGCGCCAGTTTCATACATAGGCGTAGGTGGACGTACTGTATGCGCGCCGTTTGAAGTGACAACTGTTCCAAACTTGCTAATGGCAGTCGCTTTTTGCATGCCTTTTGCACAGCTTTTTTGCTCTTTTTTTTTTTTTGTGTCATGACTGCCCGGAACCTGCAAATTTTGACAGATACA
>KV441930.1:59088-89983 GCA_001650995.1 Gongronella sp. w5
AAAAAGTGAGAAAAGCGAGATAGACGGCGTTAGTGTCATCTCCCTAGCTGTGCAAGAAAAGGTGCAGTGCACTACAAACGTCTACTGCAAGTTCTCTCCCTGTCGCATATTGCAAGACTTGTACTTTAAATGAGCTCCTAACCTTGCGCCCCCTGATTTCGCGCGACCCCTGTATGAGCGATCATCCTTTTGTCGATCACAACATATCCCAATAGGGGCGAATTGCAGACAAGCCAATTTCAGACCGGTTTTGCAGTGTTCTGGGCGAGAAATCAAGGCGACTCAAGAAATGACCGATGCAAAAAGTTCAAACCCAAGCTAGCGCGCTGCAAGGTATCCCATTAGATGCTTTGCCCCCTGTTTGTTAGTAAAACTGCGATTAAAATTGGGCGTTCACTAAGCCGTTGTCGGGCAGATCGCGATCAAAAATTTTGTTGAAAAAGTGGATTTTCTCTGCGAGTTTTAGCCATCCATCGATGAAACTGGTCTCATTCGATAGAGATCCAACAGCTGCTTACGACACGTCAAAAACACTGTGGGTTGGTTTTCCAACTGTCGAGAAAAGTGAGTTGGAAAATTAATCCAATGTTTGATCGACTTTTGCAAGCGTGCAAAGTCCGCCCGTCGGGCAAGCAAACAATTTGAAAATGACACCCTCGTGGCTCTCTTTCGATCGATGCTAATTTCGTCGCATTTCACGAAATATTTCGAGACCCTGTGCTGAATTTGTGAATATAACGGCATTTTGTATTCATCTGCACAAGAACCAAGCTGACCTCTGGATTTTAAGTGTTTGTAGGAAATGGACGCCCGAAAATAATCTAATGCATAAGTTTGGAAAGGTGAAACAACTATGGTTGTGAACTTCAAAACCAAATTCGTCAAAATCATGAAAAAATACTAATTTTAAAAATTATCGACAACAGCCTAATCAATCACAGGTTTTTAATGCTTATTTATGAATTGACGTGCCAAAATTACCTAAAGGCTAATTTTGGAACCAATAATCCAGTTACGGTTTTTTGCAGCGGTCAGCATTATTGCATTTGTGATATTCGTGAAATCAGTGCATATCTCGACAACGCCAGACCGACTTCCGGTTTTTATTTTTTCTGAAATGAGAGGCGTTAAAACATGCAGGATGCCAAGTTTGACCGTGATTGAAGCACGATTTTACCGCGAAATGATTTTTGAAAAATGCGTCCAGCCAAAATATGAGCAATGTCAAGTCGCTCGCGGAACCAGCTGTTTGACTTCGGGATTTTAATTTTTCTGAAAAGAGAAAAGCCAAAAACAAAAGTTGGGAAAGTTTCATAGCGCTGCGGCGAGTCTTTGGTGGTGAAATGATTTTTTTCGAATTTTGGAAAAAAAAGTTGGTCAGGTCAAAATGCATCTTGGAGGGTCCCCCGCTTGAGAGGTTCAAGCTCAGCAGATTTCTGAAATCCGTTTGGCAACCTACACATTGGAGACCTAAGAGTCATCTCATTACATGCCTTGAGCCCCTCTTTGTAAGCAAATCTGCAATAAAAACCGGGGGTTGACTTGACGGATCACGAGGAAAAGGGATCAAAGACAAATTTTAGAAACTTGAATTTCTCGACCAGTTTTGGTCGCACAAAGTCAAACTGTCCCAGTTGACAGGGAATCAATTTCTGCAATTTTTGTCACAGCAAGCTTGCTGTGGGTTACATTGTTCCTTCCCGAGAAAATTGGAGTTGAAATTTTAAATCTGGCGTCACAGGTGTACAAAGGTTGCGCATCGGCTTTGCCGATTTAATATACTGTAAAATGACCTCCCGCGCGTCTCTTTCGACTGGGAAGTTTTCAGCACGATCGAATACAAATTTATCGCGCCAGAATCGATTTTCTCGTCAACGGCCCGATTAACCCCCAGTTTTTACTTTGGTTTCAAGAAGGAAGCAAGTAGCCAAAAAATGCACAAAGGACAATGATTTTCAAGGCCGCGCGGGTTCTTGATGGCGAGTTGTGTTGGTTTTCATGAATTGGGATTTTTTTCTACAGATGTACCGGTACTACTCAGTATGATACTGTATTCTGTATCCACTGGTCTAAATAAATTTGGCGCCAAATGGTCACTTCATCCGTTCATCGGGAGAAACACGTAAAAAATACGCAAATGGTTTCTTTTGCGCTGGTGGATTTTCACCATTATTAGCAATCACGATTCACGAACTTCGAGATTTCTCGGGAGTCGATATTGAGTGATCCGGTTCGCGAAAAAAAAACAACACCGTACTTGGAGCATTGTAGTATGTGGTGTTTGCCACTAGTTGGTCCAAATTTGGGACCAGATGCGTAAATTTCTGAGAAAGCGCCAGTTTCATACATAGGCGTAGGTGGACGTACTGTATGCGCGCCGTTTGAAGTGACAACTGTTCCAAACTTGCTAATGGCAGTCGCTTTTTGCATGCCTTTTGCACAGCTTTTTTGCTCTTTTTTTTTTTTTGTGTCATGACTGCCCGGAACCTGCAAATTTTGACAGATACAGGCAATACTGCGTTTTGGAACCTTTTTCGCACTGTGCCGGCTTGCTGTGCCCCCAGAAATTTTTTACTGCCCATCTTGTTCTTTTTTTTTGAGAGCATGCAAAGCACTTGCCTTTGCAAAACGACAATGCTTGTTTTTCGCACTGTTGTGCCGGCTTGTGTGCCTCCAGAAATTTTTTTACAGCCCATCTTGCTCTTTTTTTTTTGGAGGGCATGCAAGCAAAGCACAAAGTTGCGTTTGCAAAACGACAATGCGTGCTTTTCGCACGTTCCCGGCTCGCTGTACTCCCAGAAATTTTTTTACAGCCTATCTGCCCGCCGATGAGCAGCAAGACTGTGCCTTGAAAAAAAAGAGGGCCAAGTCAGACGCGCGTGCAACAGGGGGCGGCTGAACAAATTCAAGTTACGTACGCTATTTGACAGGCATACAGTAATACACGCATAATACACGCATAATACGTACAATCATTGGTAGGGGAATACCGATGCTAATACAGTATTAAGATCCCCTGATACAGTATAAGTATCATTTATGCATTGCTACCGGTATACCTACCGTATGCAAAGGGATTTTTTGGTTGTGAATCAAAAGAACCTTGAAAAAATTATAAAAGAGACATGATACATCTTAAAATACCCATCGTAGGGTTATACCGAGGGGACCCCTCTCGTTTTTTTGATGCAGTGGTAAAGACTTACAGTAAATAATTCACCACCGTTTGGTTTCGTACGGCGGCAAGCCGGCAATGACTGAGCGCCCCGATGCGTGACGTGAGACACCTCAAAAAGCTCAAAGGAATCAGTGGGCAAACGCGGTAAAAGCGCTTGTGGTTTGGAGACATCGCGTCAATTTTTCGGTGAGTTAGCCTTGACGAATCTTTTTGATCGTGTTTTGGCCCTGAATTTATGCAAAATGCATTTTCTCAGGACTGAGTTATCCGATTTTTGAAAAAAAAACTTGAGAGTGCTTGTGTATGGTGTACTGAATCCATTGTGCATAATCAGCCGTTGGCGGGTTATCGTTGGGCTTCCCTGAATGAGCATCAGGTCAAATTTTTCAAACGGAAGACATGCAACAACAAGTAGTCGTGCAACATGTTCCCGCGTCGTAATCACGCGTTTACCGAGCGACGAGAGTCTTGAATCCGATGCGTACATTGAGAGCAAAGCTCCCTGTTCAACCACAAATGGGCAATTTCTGGAATGCCAAAAGTATATTTACCAGTAAAAGCGACGCGTTCCGAAGCAATGTACGCATAGAAAGTAAAATCACCCTCGTTTTTGGCCGTTTCCATGGTTTCTCCATGTCCTTTTTCTTGTGGGTTCATTATGGATAACCATTTGTCGACTTTTGGTTTGAGTTCGGCCACTATTTATTTTGGACCTGCGTGTGGCCCTGTGGCGCTCTGCTGAATGTTGCAAGCCTGCAACTTGAGCTCCCCCTCACTGTGTTTTCCGCTTGCCATTTCACGTTCAAACGCGTTTCGGGCTGTTGTAATGTCAACAGGTCTTAAATTGGGGCATTTTGACCGATTGAGACCTTTTTTCTGCATTATTTTTCGTTTTCCATTAAAATATGCTACGCTGGTCGCTCAATAAACTTGTGTCTAGAATGTGGGGAGGGGCATGACACGCTCAATTTTTAGGTAATTATTTGAGCAGCAACATTTCTTAAAATTTTAGCCTGACTAAGTCGCCAACGGTGGGAAACCTTTTTTTTTGGGTGCCTAGTCGCGTTCAACTTAAAATGAAGGAGTGACATGACGCGGGGGGTCGGAGCAGGCCGAGAGATTAAGTCATGCAGATCAGGCAACACTAAAAAAAAAAAGGTGTGGATTTGGATGCGACAGCAAGTGGAACCAGGCACAAAGGAAGATGTGGAAGTTCTTTGCCAAGTATGCGACTAGCCGTGATTGGAAATATTGCTTTAAAAAGTTTGAGTGACCTTGCATGCATTGGAGTGGGTGCCGTGTTGCCAAACCGAAAACCAATGTCAGATCAAAAGGGTAAAAAAAAAAAAAAAAAAAAAAAAAAAGGTCCGCATTGCATAAAAACGAGGGTTGGCGCGCGTCCGCCAAAAAAGCACCCCTCGCCATCTTTTTCTCTCTTTTTTTTTTTTACTTGCATTATGAAGATTTCCCAATTTTTATTGGCATTGGCTGCTGTTGGCCTTGCCTTTGGTAAGCGGATTGATGGATTTGATGCAACGAGTCACTCATAAAGTACAAAAAAAAAAAAAGCACATCCCGAGGGCCACGAGCAGGAGCAAATTGCGCATGCTGCGCATCGTGTAGCGATGACACGACGTGCGGTTGAGTTCCACAAGCGGTGCTCGTCTCAAATGGCCAAGCGTCATTTGATGCAGCGCCGTCATACTTCCGGTGTGCAGCGCCAAGTGCAATTCAACACGACGTGCATTTTGACGCCCGAGGTGACAGAAGGACCGTATTATGTGGACAATGAGGTGCTTCGTGTGAATGTCACAGAGGGCGAGCCCGGTGTGCCGCTGACGTTGGATTTGCTGGTGATGAACATCAACACATGCGAACCGTACCCGAATGCGGCGGTGACGATTTGGCACGCCAATTCGACAGGCGTGTATTCTGGCTACGAGGTCGAGGGCACGGCCGGCGCCAATTTCTTGCGTGGAGCGCAAGTCACAAACGGCAGCGGCGTCGTCACCTTTGACAGCGTGTTTCCGGGCTGGTACACGGGCCGTGCCGTGCACATCCACACCATGGTCCACATCAACGGCTCAAAGGCCGACAATGGTTCCTACGTCGGCGGCACCGCGATCCACACGGGCCAAATTTTCTTTGATCAGGACCTGATTGAGTCGGTCGCACCCCTTGACCCCTACGCGACATCCACAAATGAGCTCTTGAACAATGCCGACGACAGCATCTTGCAAGAAGAGAACTCGGGCGGCTATAACGCCTTTGCCCAGTACGAATTGGTCAATGGCGCGATTGAAAATGGCATTATCAGCTGGATCACCTTGGGCGTCGATGAAAATACACAAAATGGCGATGGCTCCGGCAGCGATCCCAATGGTGGCACACCTCCCAGCGGCTCGGGCTAGCCTCTAAATGGATCGGTCCCCAGAGGCTCGGCCGCCACCGCCTCGTATCTTGGTGGCATTTTCTCCAAAAGAACGATTGAATAGGCAAAAAGTCGCGTGTTTAGCCATTTACTTGGCAAGAAACACATCAAGCAAGGCAAAGAAAATATCAAATAAATGGTGATTCTGTTGCGATCTCGAAGAGTCAGGGCGAGATGAATGGTTTGGTTGTCGTTAAAGGATAATATGATAGACTGTATTAATCCAATTGCCAAGAAAAATTGCCATTGTTGGATCTATGCCTCTCTTCTCTTCTGTTGCAATTTCGGAACCATTTGAACATGTTTGTCCCGAGATGCCCTTTAAATTGTTGATTTTAGCTAAAATTTAGCTGCGTCTGGCCACCCAGCCACTGTAGAGCAGTAAATCACATTGCAACGTGAAATGGCGAGCTAGAAACCTCTAATAGAGCTTTTGCATGTGGTGCCAAAAGCCATTGGAGCACGTCACAAGCAAATCCAAATTTTGACTGTTTCGAGCGCCCACACCAAAATTGAAAACAAGGGTCTCCAGAATTCCGCCAAAGTTCATGATGAGATACTTCGCATGGAGAAACCACGAAAAACGCCAAAAAAAAGAGGGATTGACTTGCTGGTTCAAGGGCAATCTGAAATTTTAGATACAATTTCAACAGCAAATTGCGCGGGGAAAACGCGCCCATGTCTCCGTTCTGACGCGTCCTTTAACAAGAGAGACGCCACGCGTATAGATTTGAATTAAAACAGGTGTGTGTGACTCGACGTTTGACGCGGTTTATCACGCGTCCAATTTGCCCAGCAAACGGACTCATGGCTTTAATTCTGCAGAAAGACATCTTGTTTCAAAGATCACCGATGCTTGTAAACGCTTCAAGTCGAGTTCTTTCTGACGATATGACTTTCAAGGCGCTGCGACCAATTCCCGTCGAGTTTACCTTGTGATGAAAAATCGCAGCTTTTCGTGTTTTACGCGACAACCAGTCAATGGACCCGTGGTGTTTAGTGCATATTTGCCGGTTATGAGTGCGTGCTTACCATGGGGGTGAATGGCGTGGCCAACTGGGAAACTAAACTTGAGCAAAATCCTTGACTGTACCCTTGGACAATGCACCATTTTTAAAAATCATCATTTCTCGACATCTAGCGATCATAATGCCAAAAAGGTGGGCTCATCTGAACGACAAAATGTGGGATTCGTTGGTATAAACAACGGATTCCCTAGTAAATAGCAAAAGGCGGACAAATGTACAAATACAATAAAATAGCGGCAATTCTTAGTTTCACGATCCCGGCTGCGTGTTTCGCCCTCGATGTTTACTTGCCTTGCACAAAGAGCAAAGTAGCAAGACATTCTTATAACTTTCAAGCTACTGTACGCATCATTGCATGGATCATATGATAAACATCGGAATGATTTTCTGGAAGTCTCTTGTTTTCTTGGTTGCAACGCGTCCAGACGTTTCGATCGTTAGTAGAAAGTGAATCTAGGCTCAAAGATGCATCGAATGGTCAAAACGGTTCTGGAATATGACCAGTGTATTCCATTGTGCGCAAATTTACAGGCATCACGGTGCACAAATTGACCAATGGACAGCAAAAGTGATACATTTGGTGACACTGAAACTTATTGTAGCGTTAGCCATTTGGATGGACTGGATGCATGTGCAAGCTCCATGAAATCCAGTGAGTTTGCGCCCGAGAAAATGGAGATTTTGTCATTTTTTACGGTGAATCACGCGAAATGTGGGCAACGTCTCGTGCCATGCGCAGTAAAAGTATGATCACACTGCCTGGTCTTCCAGGGGTTCTCTTTTTTTCAGATTGGATGCTGAGCGCAGCCCCGCCACAAAGCGAATGGTGTCACTGAGCCTCGCCAAGGAAGAGGCGGAGATTCAATGGCGCGGGTTAGGATTTGACGGCCCGCGATCAATGGCGGATGCAAAGGAGATCCGGGAACGCCAATGCCATGTGAGACAGGTCGTACAAAAAGGGGGCTTGAATGCGCCCCTCTCCTCCTCCCCAGCCCTTGTCCCCCCTCTTTTGGACACAATTGGCCGGATAGGCCAGCAAGCCTGTCGAGTGCTTGCTCTTGTTTTTGCTCAGCACCACCTGATCAAGAAATAAAAAAGGGCAATTGTTTGACAGGCAGCACGCGCCCAAGCTGAGCACAGCACGCGCGGCCGGTGCCCAAACCCCTGGATACGGCCAAGCGCCGATCCTGCCAATACAACCTAGAGGACGCCGTGAAAAGAGCAAAATAGACAAAAAAAAAAAGCAAGAATGCAAGATAATATTCGAAAGCTCGGCGGTTACGTATTCCATGCGAGTGAATGGCCGAACCCCGAGCCGCGCGCTATGGTGCCAATGCAAAGGATGCAAAGAAAAAAGGGACTTATAGAGTGAGTTTCATAGGCAACAAGGCGAAAACTCAATTACGCGCGCAACACATTTGCGTCTCCTCGTTTCCCACTCGCTTCACCATGTCACCCTGAACACCTCCTATTTTCTCCCTGTCATACTTGGTTTTTTTTTTTTGTTTTATCATGGCGAATGGAAACTGTGGGCAAAAAAAAAGGGCAAAAAAAAAAGGGCGCGTGCAACGCGTGCCTGCCGTTGCACGAGTCGCCGCCCATGGATCACGAACCCATGAGGAGCGTGAAAGAAGAAAGCGAGTAATTGGGAATGGATCAAACTTATGATACAAGGCTGTGTGTGGGCTTTTTTTATTATTTTATTCAGATGTACCGCGCATCAATGATGTCTGTTCGCAGATGATTGCGATTGCCGTCTCGGTACCTTAGCATGTACCTGCCGTCCGGCAGCTTGATATAGAAATTGGAGTATGGAAAGTGGTTTGGTTGGCAATAAGTGGGGCTGTAAGGCGGGATGATGAGTCGATTTGGCTCTTGATAATGTACATCGGGTTCTTCCCAGTTGGAGAGCTTGCGTAGCCGCTTTTTTTGAGGTAGTGAGGAAGCCGACGAGGACAGCTGGTGTGAGAATGGCCTGCGGGCTGGCGATTTGGCGCCATTGAAGGTATAGAGGTGCTGCTGCTTTTCTTGTTGGCGGAGGAAGAATGGGTGTTGATCGCAGCAATCTAATGCGGGCCATGCTTCAGCGGACTCTAGATCGAGCACGGGCTCGGACGCGGTCGATGCCCGAGATGTGTCGCTCGCAATGGACGCCGATGGTGTCGATGATAGCGACAGACGATGAAACAGACCGGACACGCGCTTCCAAAGGTGCTCCATCGACCGCTTCTTTCCAGAAGAGTGCGGTGGCACGGGCTCCCAGGCACTTGAGCACGAATAGGTCGACGCGGGTGCAAGCATCAAGACACGACAAATTAAAAAAAGGCAACAAAAAGGAAAGACAAGGGGATTGATGTCTACAACAAAAGGATTGAAATAAAAAAAAAGGATTGGGATGCGTGGAAAGCCCAAAAAGAAAAGAAAAGAAAAAGAGAGAGAGTAAAAGGAAGAGGAGAAGGAATGAATGATTGTCTATGCTGACAAAAATCCTAGTCAAAAAGCAAAAAAAAAAAAAAAAAAAAAAAAGAAATCAAAAAAGGGGAGGGGGCAGGGGAGCGGGCCAAGCGATTGTCCGTTGATGCAAAAATAGCTGCGATGGAAAAAAAAAAAAAATAGGGAGCAGAGAAAAAGAAAGAAAAGGCAACGAAAACGAAAAAAAGGTGCAACCTGGCCACCTAATATAATTTTTTTTTTTTCAGGGAAACCTTATTGCGACGAAATTGGCAAATGAATGCGGTGCAAATACAAGCGAGATTTTATTACAAATAGGCCAAGGGGAGCCAGGGAGTTGGAAGTGAGGATGAAGGGGAGAAGAGAGTGAGTGTCAAACAAAAACAAATGGGATCTAGATGGGAGGATGCATTTTAAAAAACAATGGGATGCGATAATTTTTTGGGGGAGATGATCCAAAGGGTGATCAAAGCTTTTGCCTTGTTTCAACGGTTTGGATGTGCTGGATGACATCGCCGGGATGGAAATCGTCGAATCCGTCAAACGAGATGCCGCATTCCAGCCCCTTTTTTGCCTCATTGATCTCTTTTTTCACCTGGCGGAGCGCGTCGAGTTGGCCTAGGGATGGATTTTGATGGGAAGAGCAGGAGGAGGGAGGGAGGGGGGAGGAAAGCGCGTTGACGAGGAGGAGAAGAAGAAAAAAAAGAGAGAGAGAGCGTGAGCCAACGTGGTGTCACGCGATCTCATGCCTAAATTTGCATCTTTTCATTTCGCTTACCTTCCCAAATGGTGTCTTTGTTTCGGATGATGCGCACTTTGCCATTCCGCGCGATCATTCCATTGGTGACACGGCAGCCAGCGACGGGCTTAGTCTGTTTGCCCTTGAGTGAGATGTTGAAGACTTGGAGGACCGAGGCCTCGCCGAGGACCTGGGTCGTGACAATGGGCGGCAGCATGTCGCCGAGTGTGTCCTTGACATCGTCTAGCAGCTTGTAGATCACCGAGTAGGACTTGACAGGCACGCCGGCGCGCGATGCCTCGCTCAGCACCTTTTTATCCGCCTTGACGTTGAAACCAATCACTTGCCCATCACACGCCGCCGCCAATTGCACATCGCCATCCGAGATTTGCCCAACGCCACTGTGTACCACCTTGACGCGGATCTGTTTGTTTTGCAACCCGGCCAAACTATCGACAACAGCTTCCACAGTCCCGCTCACATCGCCTAAAATGAAAAAAATGAAAAAAAAAAAAAGAGAGCGAGAGGCACACACCCCGAAAAAAAAAAGAAGGTCGTACAAACGAGCACAACATTAAGAATTGAGATACAAAAGGGCTTGGTTTGTGCTTTTTTTTTTTTTTTTTTACCCTTGACAATCGCGCGAAGCTCGAGAATATCCGAGCCGGTATCGATGACTCCTTGGTCCTGGAGCGTCTGCTGTAAGGCGCTCAGACGCTTGCCTAGAGATTCGGGCACCTGGTCGGTGAGACCACGATTGTACATGAGCATTTCCTTTTGATATTGCTTTTCAACGAGGCGCTCGTGCTCGAGGATCTCGCGCTCCCTTGTGCGCTTATCGTTGATTGTCTCCAAGTCGCGCAGCTGCTGGTCACGTTGTTTGCGCGCTTCGCGATTGGCCACCACGGTCTTGGCAATGGACTAGAAGGAAAAAGAAAAAAAACAAAAAATGACGCGTTCGTTACACAAAGTTTGGTTCATCTGTCGTTTTTTTGGTCCCCAATTCGCTCGCGCCCACGCCCACGCCCACGCCCACGCCCACGCCACGTCCCCGCGCCTATATGCCCCCATTTGTCGCACTCAAATTCCGCTTTTGCGCCAATTTTTTTCTCTTTTTTTTTTTCTTTTGGGTTACCTCATCCTTGGCTTGCAGGATCTCATCGCCGGCCAGAGGCATGTCCTTCCAGCCAATGACCTTGACGGGAGTGCCGGGAAGTGCCTTTTTGAGTGGTTTTCCTTGATGATCGGTCATGGAACGGACCTTGCACCAAGTTTCGCCGGCGACAACGACACACCCGGGCTTGAGAACGCCGCGTTGCACGAGGACAGTGGCGACGTTGCCGCGGCCCTTTTCGACCTGGGACTCGACGACGACGCCCTCGGCGCCAAGGTCGTCCTGCTCAGCACGCAATTCCATGATTTCCGACAGCGTGACGATCGTTTCTTCCAATTGGTCGAGATTCTTGCCAGTCAAGCCAGACACTTCGACGCAAGGCACATCACCACCAATCTCCTCGAGGTGCACATTGTACCGTGCAAGCTCGGATTTCACAATGGACGGGTCAACGCCCGGCTTGTCGCATTTGTTGATGGCAACCACCAGCGGCACACCAGCATCGTGTGCGTGCTTGATCGCTTCCTCGGTCTGCGGCATCACACCGTCGTCCGCCGCAACCACAAGCACCACAATGTCCGTCACCTGCGCACCACGCGCGCGCATCGCTGAAAACGCCGCGTGCCCAGGCGTATCCAGGAACGTGATTGCCTTTTTTGACGGCAACGTCACTACCGGAGAATCAGGGGAAATCCAGAATAAAAAACGCGTCAAAAATTACCCCATTTTCCACAATTTTTCGTTTTTTTTTTTACGCCCAATAACGCTTTTTTTTTTTACCTGAAAAGGCACCAATGTGCTGGGTGATGCCACCGGCTTCGCCAGACGCGACCGACGTTTTGCGGAGCGTGTCAAGCAACGTGGTCTTGCCGTGATCAACGTGGCCCATGATGGTCACCACAGGCGGGCGCGATGGCAGCAAAGACGGATCCTCGGCCTTTGGTCGCGGGTACAAATCCAGCGCCTGGCGCTCGTCGATAATCGGGTTCATGTTGAGCTGCATGGCAATCAGGCTGGATTCGTCGGCATTCAGCACTAAAAACGAAAAAAAGACGAAAAAAAATCAATCATTGAGTGAATCTCCGCAGCTACATTTTTTTCTTCCTTACTGCGATCGTGCTTGGTGCCGCCCATCTCCAATTCTTGCATGGTTTCAATCATTTTTTCTATAAAAAATGGCCCAATTGGATGAGATGATGCATTTTTTTGTTGATTTTTTGTTTACCCATTCGAATGCCAAAGACCTTGGCGAGGTTGGCGACATTGATGATTTGTGGGATGTAGACATCCTTTATTTGTGCATCCTTGTCGGCTTGTTCTTTTGCGCGTTGTTTTGCCTGGCGCTGCTCTAAATGGCGCTTGGCAGACGCTTCTTCGCGCATGATCTGCGCCAGCTCCTCTTCCTTGCGCTTGCGCTCTTTGCGCTGCGCAACCGTCTCGCCTTCACGTGGCGGCTTGCTGAATTTGTTGATGTGCCGCTCATGTTGCTTGCGTGGCTCGCCTTGGTGCTTTTCCGGGTGCGAATCGACGGGTTTGCTCCAATTGCGCTGCACAGCACGCCCTCCAGCGGCCTGTTGCTGCTGTTGTTGTTGCTTCGGAGACTGCTGCTGCTTTTGAGGCGGCTTGTTGCCCTTTGGCGACGACGAATCTTGCTGTGGCTTTTTTGTCTGCGCCGACGCGCTCTCACCAGCGCGTTTGATGTTGTTTTTCTTGCGCTGCTGCTGTTGCTGCTGTTGTTTCGGCGGCTTGTCCATAGAACTAGGGCGCTTCCACTTGTCCAGTCCCGAGGGTTTGGCCAACGCGGCCTGATCGTTGCAAACGAGGCGAGACACGTGGATCAGACGCGCGGTGCTGACCTGCGTCCGGCGCACAAGAGCAAGGTGCTGGAGCTGTAATAGGCGTGCACTGCTCATGGAGATAAAAAAAAAAAAAAGGAGCGACAAAAGGGCAAAATGTCGAGAAAAAAAAAAGAAAGAATAAAGAAGACGAGAAAAAAAAAGTCAATCCGCGAAAAAAATGCCCTCAAATGCGGCATTTCAAAAAAGCATAATAAACACGACTTTTCCGACCCTTGCCTCGTTCGTCCCACCCTGTCTTTTTTTTCCTCTTTTTTATGTTCTTTGACTTTAACTTGCCGTACACGGCTTCGCCCTCACAGCAAGACAAGCAAACGCAGGAACGCCTTTTGGTGCGTATCCAGTCTTGTAAAGTTATGCGTCGTCTCTCTCCTTTTTTTGACATTTTCTCACATTTTTCTTCTTGTTTTTGTGATTTTTTTTTATTTTTACTTCAGTGGATCGCGCGACCGTGGCATGGAATCAGGTTGTCAAGGATATCAAAGCGATGCGGCCTGTTATTGCTGTTGCGACCAAGGCGGACGGGCCAAGTGTGACGCAACTGACGCGTGTGACGGTGCAGGTGAGCGATCCCAAGGCGAATTACCAGCTTGTGGCGGCCAATCCGTTGAATCAGCACATCGACGTGCTTGCCGTGCAGCCCTTGTCGATTGATGCGTGCCGCCACGCGTGCCAGACCTACGACATTGATATCATCACCATTGATCTCTCTCAGCAGCATCCGCCACTGCCGGGCTTTGCCGCAGCACAAGTCGCCACCCAGCGCGGCGTCTTTTTCGAGATCTGTTATACCCAAGCCATCGCCGACCGCGCCACTTTTTTCGCAAATGTGTCCCGCCTCATCAAGCAGACACGAGGCAACAACCTCATCTTATCCAGCGCAGCACACACCGCATTGCACATCAAGAGACCCACAGACATGCATGTTTTGTAAGAACTGCCGCCTTTTTTTTTTTTGTTTCAATCGCGCGCGTCTCCTAATTCCTCTGGTTACTTCTTTTGCATTAGGGGCATGATGTTTGGCATGACGTATACGGAAGCAATGGCCGCTGCTTATCACAATTACTCGCGAGTGCTTAAGAAAGCAGGTAAAAAAGGTCCATGAAAACACATCGTTTCCGTGTCTTGATGGTTTTTTTTTCTAGAAACGCGTAAAGACACGATCCTTGCGGCAATCAAGATCGACCAGCTGCCTCCAGACCAGGCAAACAAGCGCAAACAGCCATTGTCCCCCACACCTGCTGCATCGCAGCCCTCCAAAAAGAAAAAGAAGAAAAGCAAGGAGGCCACATGACCTACCCGTCGCGGCCCATTCCCTTTTTTTTTTTTTATCCTGTGCATCCTCATTTCGCGTCATTTTTTCATTTTTATATCTCTTTCACCGTCCATCCATTATTAATACAGTAAAACATGCTATGGGCGCTTTCATTTTTATTTCAGATACTCCTGGAAGATGTGTTTTGCGTATTGTACAAGGTTCTCGTGCTTGTGCACGAGAGTCGCCAGCGTATTGGCCCGGTTCTTCTCCTCACGCGCGGCGTCAGGGCGCTTGACAGGCGGCACGCTGAGAATGCAATGCAAATAGGCAAATACAACGGCATCCATCAATGTAGGCTCCCTGCGCAAATCATAAAAAAAAAGAGGGAGACGCGTCAGTCGTTGCCTTTTGATCCTAATATCGCGTAGTTCTTACGATTTGCCAAAGAAATACGTGTTTTCGCCGAGTTTGACAGAGAGCGCCTCCAAAACTTGACCCGCGTCCGCATAAATCTGCAATAAAAAAAGCTTTGTGAGCTCTTTTATCCTTGCTTTTGTCCATTGAGTGCCATCCTCCCCACTTTTACCTCCTCGCGTGACAAGACGTCACGGTCCGTGAGCAATTGTTGTGTGACTTGGTCCTTTTTAGCGCGGCCAAGGATGCTGTTGACAGGCGCAGGTACATGGCCAAAGTAAAGGGGGAGCGCATGCTCGCTGTAATTCAGCGGCTCCAACCACATTGAGAACAGCTTTAAAAAAAAGCTTGAAATCAGTCGTTTGACGCTTTTTTTGCGCGTTTTTCTTACCCAAGCAGCGTGCAATTTGGATTTCAACATGGCCATGAACGCAATGGCCTCGTCCTTTAGCTGATCCAACAACACATCCTTGTTCTACTCATCAAAAGTGAGCCATGGGCGTACAAATTCAAGTTTGCGATTTTTTTCATTACATTGTCCTTGATCCATTGCTCGATCTGGTCGCCTGCAAGCACCTGGCCCGTGACAGTGGCAAAGTACGGCAATTGGCCGCTTGGTGACGCTTTGGGCTCGTTGCTATTCACAATAGCCACGTCAACACCGCAAAATCGCATGTAAATCTAAAGAAAAACGGCAGGTCACGTCAGTCCATGGCGTTCCTCAGCTCCTTTTGCGTTCTAGTCGTGCGCACTGGCGCGCGGGTAAGCGAATTGCTATACGAACCTGTGCGATCAAGCAGTCGACGTCGAAGCTGGCCGCCGAGTCGCGAGGGCCCGGGCCGTAAATATACAAAGTGTCGTTGGTGATGCGCTTTGGCTGGTTGACAGGTGGGTACACCTTGAGCGGCAACGACTTGAGCTTCAGGAATTCCAAAAAAGGAGGCAATTCCAGCGTTGGCAGGCGTGGGGTGGGTGTTTGTGCCATTAAATATGCTTGAAGAAAAAGAAAAAAAGAGAAGACCGCAACTGGATGGCAACAGCGATCACCCAGGCCCTTGCAGCCTGTCCATGCTGGCCCAATTTGAGCTCCGACTTGCATTGAAAATCCTCGACCTGGCCATACCAAAGCCAAAAATGCATGAATCTGTTGCCATCTCTTCCCAATGCATCCTTTGCGCACCTATGCCCACTAATTTCAAAAGTTGGTCTCGTGCCCTTTCTACAAAAGTGGCCTCGCGACGCGCCAGTAATGAACAGCTGCGAGGAAAACCGGATTTTAAGCTTTTCTTGGCCCGCGTGTGCAATGTTGCCTGGTTGCGCATGCGACCGTAAAAAAAGTACCTGCGTCTGGCTTTTTCTTGAGACGTGCGGCAAGCGTATGCACCGCACCGTTTGCTAGCTATCTCAATTTTCAAAAATGGCCCAGCTTGAAATCGCTATTGTTCACGAACGCATGCACTAATTGATTCCAAACTGACACCAGGCACTGAAGATCGTAGATTTCCAACAATGTCAAAGTTTCTATATGATCTGTCAGTACACTATGATGTGCGCTCTACTTTTTGAATCAAATCTATAAAATTCGATTTTCGCTCTCTGCACTGGCTTGCCACATATCCAAACAGATGAGATCGCGTGTCTTGACACCGGACTCCCGTTTTTATTTTATCTTAGGCTCGAGACGTTCCGCCGAAATCTGCAAAAGCACCCTATTTTGGTTTTTTTTTTTTTTTTACGCGTTTTCGGTTGGAGCAAGTCCCACCTCGCTCATGTATGCTTTTCACAAAAAAAAATCGGACGCTGGAGACACCAATTAGCCTACCTGTTGCATTCTGTAACACACGTCAGGCGCTCGTGCAGCTCATGGCATCACTTTTTTTTTTTATCAAAAGTGGCGTATATCTATCCCTTTTTTTATCTTTTGAGACGTGTGCAATTACCATGGCCGTGCCAGAGGCAATCATTTCACCCACACAGATCACGATGCGCGTAAAAAAAAAAAAAGGAGCTCATCCCATATGCCGTTTCATGGCGCCTGGGCGTCATGTGTTTGCCAAAGATTGGTTTGCATCCCACGCAGTGTTCCCCCCCCTTGACGGCCTCCTTTTTTTTTTATCCTCTTCACGGCCAATTTCCAACGATTTAGCCGAAATAGCGCCATTTCGCGCGCGTGTCCCACAAGAGACACGTTCAACGATGCCGATTTGGATCTGGGCATGTGTGAGGCATGCCTTTTCACACGTCTCTCAACGCGCGTCATCATCCAAAACCGGGCATGTGGTGTGCCATCTCCCGTCAACAAGGTCTGGATGGGGTCTGGATCGAGCACTCTGCAAAAAGAAAAAAACAAGAAAATGGCGTCGTTTGTGCGTCTCATCTTCTCAAATCTTCTCAATTCACTCTGCAAAAAGTGGGGTGAGCGGCCTGTGTGGGGTAAAAAGCATGCTTTTTTATTGTTGGATGCCAAAACAAAGAGCAAGAAAAAAAAAAGGAGGGCTACGATTGGATCTTCTTTTTCAAACTTGGATCGCGCAATTGACAAAAAAAAAAGAAGCTATAGGGGTAAATGGAAAAAAAAAAGAAGGGTTGAAAAAAAGGAGAGGGAGAATATGCAACAAAAGAGGAGGGGAGGGGAGGGGGGTGGACAAACAAAAAGAAATGAGAGAAATAAAAAAAAAAAAAAAAAAGGAGGGGACACGAACAACAACGCAGTAAAAAGGAGAGGGAGAATATGCAACAAAAGAGGAGGGGAGGGGAGGGGGGTGGACAAACAAAAAGAAATGAGAGAAATAAAAAAAAAAAAAAAAAAAGGAGGTGACACGAACAACAACGCAGTACAAGCATGATGCCTTTTTCTCGCCAGGAGCAAGTCGAGCCTTTTAGTGCGCTGCCATCCAGGAACATGGCTGATTGTTCCTTTATTGTATGTGGCCGGATGTATGTACATGTAGCTTGCTGTGCGCTTAAAATGGGGAAGGCGGTGTTGCCAACGGGATCGCTTTCAATGCTTGATGTGATCGACGCGGCGTCTGCAGCAGATAGCCCTAGATGATGAAAAAAAAAAGGATGCATTGTTACACGCAAGTATTCCAAGCACAACTGAAAGCATGCCTCCCTTTTGCCCATTCCCTGTCTCTTTTTCCATTTTTTTATTTTTTTTCCACCACCTGCGTGCGCGGGTGGATGTTGGATGTTGGGTGCCATGCCTCTTTTTATGTGGGGGCCCATGATTCTCTTTGCTCCGTACACCCACCCCCCTTTTTTCTTTTTTTCTCATTGTTTCTTACTTTTGCGGAGGACGAGGAGCACGCATATGGATTAAAGCGTGCTTTTGTGGGTTTCATGGAGACGTGTGTGCCATTGGGTGCTTGGATGAGAATGTGCCTTGCTGCGGTTGTGGGTGAGGACGTTGATGCTGCTGAGGGCATCTCGGCGAAATGAGCGAGATCGTGCATGGACATGTAGCACTCGGGCCTATCCATGGCGTCTTGATAGTATTTGTGCGTCTCCTGCTTGACTTGCATCAATTGGTCGTGCTCGCGCTCCAGGGCCATGTTCTGATGCCGGAGCTGTGCGAGTCGCTGCTGCAATAGCACGCGCTCGGCGGCGCTGATGCCGCCAGGCGCGCCGCCACCTTCGTGATGGCTGCTCAAAGAGGATGTGGACGCGGAGGACGACGAGGTGGACGACGACGATGACGACGACGGGCGCGCCATGATTTTTGCAGGGTGTTGTTGCTGATTTTGTTCATTCTGATCTTGTTTGAGCGATGGGTAGCCGCCAATCCAGCGCACATGGTTCTTGGCGTTCTTCTCGATCAACCGGATGCCCTCCAAGACATTCGTGATATCATAGATGCGGCGTTTCTGGACATTCAGTTGCACGGCCGCCGTATTAAGATCAAGGTCGCCATGCCGACTCGACTGGAGCAGCGCAATGAATTTTTTTGTCAGCAGGCCCAGCGACGAATCGTAACGGCTGGATGCACTGCTGTTTGCGCCTTTGAGAAGGCTTTCCACTGGAAAAGTGAAATTAAAAATACAAAAAAAAAAAAAAAGGATGAGCGACAATGCAATCCCACGCGAGACCATCGGGGCCGGGCGCGTCCCGGGCGTGTCATTAGCACGTTACCAGGATCGTAATTTTGTGACGACGACGACAACATTGTAATAAAAAAAAAGCGCGGGAATCGATGAAATAAAAAAAAAGGGAGAGGAGAAAGGGAAGCAAGTAAAAGAGCGCGTGAATCGAAGCCCAGCAGGATGGGGGTGCTATAAATACCGTGGGGGGGTCCATGCTTAAAGTAGCAACCAAGGTGCAAGGCTGCTGTTTGTGTTGCAACAGCTGTGTGTTGAAAAAAAAAAAAAAAAAAAAAAAAAAAAAAAAATAAAAGGATAGTTCTGCACGGACCGAACCAAGGCCCCATTTGGATCATTGCCATTCTTCTCATCTCTCCCCCCCCCTCTCGCGTCCCCCCCCCTGAAAGACACGCTGCTGCTGTTTGTTTCGTCGCCCCTCTCCCTTTTTTTCAATAGGTTCTAAATAGTAAGGGGCGCGACATGATCAAACAAAAGATTGGCGGTTTCCATACGCCAATTGCGTTGCCCCCCCCCCGCCCTCCTCTACAATACGCGTTTCTTACTCCTTGACACCCACACTTGAAGAACGCATGAATCCGAAAAAAAAATCCAGAGACCTTTCAAAAAAAATCATCACCCAAGGAGTGCGTCATCCCGAATCCCAGGAAAAAGACGCAGAATATGAGGAGAGACTGTGAATGCGCTCTCCTACCTCACACGGTAAGAAAAGAGGAGCAGCAAGCAAAGAGAACACACACAAAATAAAAAACAAAAAAAACAAACAGATCATACGATTCCAAAAAGCCCGGAGGCACCTCTAAATTTTTCTACACGAGGATGATCACAAGTCTATGGAAAAAAAATACTAAAAAAAAATCTATACACAAACGGCAAGGACATGGTTGGTGCCAAGGACGACATCCTTGACCTGCTTGCCATTGAAGTCAACGCGTGCGGCGGTGAATGCATGATGATCATGACCTAAGCCTAAGCGGCCCGTGGGCCCATTAAGGCCCCAAATAAACAACTCGCCCGATGCTACAGTAAATAAATCAGCAAATTGCCTTTTTTTCATTGCCGACCCCGCTGTTCGCTCGCTCGCTCCATCGCGCGCTCGTCCTCGCCCGCCTCTCTCTTTCTCGGTCGAATCCTCCTGCTCATCAACACCCCCCCTTTTATTTCTTCATCCGGCAGTGTGTGTGTGAGGATGCTTGCGAGTGTGTGCGTCTTTTTTTGCCTTTTTTCCTTTTTTTTTTCTCCCACACTCCCCCTATTTTTTTTTTTCGTTTATTTGCCTTACCAGAAAGAGCTGCAGCATAATCAGTGGCGGCAAACACTCTTGTGACCTCCACATTGTCCAATCCCTGCACTGGGGCCAATTTGAGCGACTCCAGTTGATCCGGACCATGACCCAAGCTGCCGTACCCGCAGGAGAGGACCTGACCGTCATCTGATGCAACAAAGAGAAAGAAAAAGACGAATTTGATGCCTCGCTCACATGATGCGCGTTCCAGTGGTTTGGGCAAGTCTCTTGCTTTTACCTGTCAACACAATGGAAAAGGGTCCACCAGCGGCCATGTCCACCACTTTTTTCGTGGTCGTCACATGCAACGGCGACAGGATCTAATAAAGGAACAAACAGAAAAGCACCGCGTGATCAGCTTGGCAGAAAGGAGGGACGAAACACCGCATCGCGCCCGCGCCACTCGTTTTCCGCCCGCTGTGCCTGCCTTACTCGATCAATTTTGCGACCTTGCATGCCTTGTCCATACTCCGAGTTGCCCCACACCCACAGCTGATCATCGTCTGAAACAGTAAAAAAAAAAAAAAAAATTGAGTATAAAAAAAAAGCGTGAAACACGTGGCCCCGCGTCACATCAACTGACAGGACGTGACGCGACCTTGGTACGACATGCACCACGGGTCGGGCGTGTCACTTTTTTTGTGCTTTACCCATGAGTGCCAGCGTAAAGTCGGTCGAGCTAGACAATTTCTTCACTCTTCCGTCCAAAGCAACGCGATGCGGCCGAGATTGATCCATCGTCATGTCCTCGCCCTGACCCAATTGGCCATCGGCGCCCCAACCCATCGCGTATGTCGCGTTGTCTAATTTTAAAAGCGTGAGATCGGGCGCGCGAGCCTGTGAAAATTCATGTACCCGTTGAAAACACGCTGTGGTCCAATCCACAAGCAAGGTCCACGATAGATGTGGCGGTGGTTGACACGCGTGATGGCTTTGCCCGCGTGATCCACTGCCCTGGTCTCGTGGATTTGTGTTCGCCGAGCCCCAATTGGCCGTACATGCTGTTGCCCATGCTGTAAAGCGCGTCGTTATGACCTGTGCGTGCCACAACCATATGCGAATGCTCTCTGCCGCAGCCAAGATGCTTGGCCCGTTCGTCGCCACCAAGCGTGTGGACCACATGAGCACGATCTGGTTGACCTGTAGAGAAATAGTCACGTAAAAATGAGCCACGAGTGTCGTTTTGGCGGCTTTGCCCTCGTACCCAGCTGGTGCCCTTGGTTTAAACCAAAGCCATACACATGGTGGTCGGTGGCAAGTAGTGAGTGGCCCCAGCCGGTCGCCATGCGTGTCACCTGCACGTCAGTCTATGCAATATGAAGTAAATAGTGTGTTTTTCGCGTTTAATGTGCTTGGCTGCTTTACTGGCAAGGCGAAATCGGCCTCGTCATTCAACAAAACTGGTCGAGAGAGGTGTGTGGGTGAGCGTGTGAGTGGGAGGGGCTTGGTGTGGCCCCACCCATAGAGGAAGCTTCTGGTCAGCGACCTTGACATGAGAAAAGCGGGTGATAAAAAGGAAAATGAACCTAGGGCGCTTGTGACAAAGCAAACCGAATACCGACAACGGCCTGTCAAACCTACGGTACCAATTCCGTTCGCTGCCGCAGCATTTCGTCGAAAAAAAACAATCAAAACGATATTTGAATTGATCGAGACTTGCATACAAGCGCAGCTCGCGATGTTTTCAGAAACTGAAAGCTCAAAGGTTGCAAAAAGGATTGCGGTTCTAATGCTGCGTCACTGCCCTGTAAAAAAACAACTACAATAAAACATGACAACACGCGGCATGGAGAGTGGAGTATACGATACTCTGCCACTTTACGATTTTACTCGACTCTGCGCGACTCTGAACGGCTTTTAAATAGATACGCGCTCACCCGCATTACTGTGCCATCAAATTTTCGTTGTATATCATACATGTTGTTGACATTGCGTTCTAATTGATTTTGTGCTCTATTAATATATTTGACGGGTTCTGTCGCCTTGCAACCCTTTTTACAATACAGTACAAACAAAAACAGCGCTGTAGAGCACATGTGCAGCAATTTGTTGCTTGTTTTGAGGCTGCACAGTGCTTGGAAATATCATAAAGGTCGGCTATAAAATAACTTGTACAGTATTCGTGATTTTTGTTCTTTGCTTCTCGCTGTCGCTACAGCGCTGTATCTAATGCTGTACTGTACTGTACTGTACTGTACTGTACAGTACGGTAGGTATTGTACATGGAGAGAAAGGAAATTGAGTTTGATCAATGCGCGACAGGAGCAGCAGCGTGCCAGATTCGCGTCTTTTATTAGGTAAGATTGACGATTTGTTGTGTAGTAACGAGTGTAGTGATAGATTGACAATAGTGCTACAGATGGAAGGGGGGAGCAAGTTTATCAAGCAATGCGCTTTTGGAACGCGTGCTTGATAAAGCCTTTGAAGCGGTGAAGCACTTTTAGCTCGACCAGCTTGATTTTTTTCTTGGCGGACAGGTCGGCGTTGTCGGACGTTGACGACGGCACGACCTGCGTGTGTTTTTTGCCATGCAATGACCAAAACGATTTCTTTTTGCCTGGCGCGGCGGACACAGTGTGCAATGAAGGCGAGGCTGCCGCTGCTGTGGGCTTGACTTTTGTGTTTCTACCCTTGTTGCTCTTGCTGTTGGTGCGTGATGGTGCCGAGTGGGGCGCCGTGGTGGGTGTCGACGCTGCAGAGGATCGGAATTGGGCTCTTTGCGAGCTTGATTTGGCCGATCCGGGTTGTGGCAGCTTTTTGCGCGCAGGTGACTGTGTGTTGGTGGCTACAGTAGGCGCGACGGCGGCATGGTGACGTGCAGCAGCTGGATTGGAGGCGACGGGGGCGACGTAAGACATGGTCTTATAGCGTGATGTGTAAGCGGACGGGTGCTTTTGGTGGACATGGAGGGAGGTGCGTTTGACCGATGTCGAAATGGGTATGGAAGAGGCGGACGAGGAGGGTGGAACGGTGGAGGCGGCATTGATGGCATTGCTGGGCACCTGTAGCCAGGGGTGCAACAAGCAATCGGCGGCGGTGATGCGGTCCTTCGGATTTTTGCACAAAAGGCGGTGGATCAGGTGGGCGGCTTCGGATGAGATGTAGCGCGGCATTGAAAAGTGGCCCTGGCTGATCTTTCTGAATAGCTGGGGCATGTCGTCGCCTTGGAATGGCAGTGTCCCCGTCAGCATTGCATACAAAATCACGCCACAGCTCCACATGTCCACGGATGGGCCGCGGTATGGCGTCGCCGTCACCATCTCGGGCGACGCGTAGAACGGTGACCCGCAGTACGTGCTCAGCACCTCGTGCCGCTCCTTGATCCGCTTGCCAAATCCAAAGTCACAGAGCCGCACGCGCTGTTTGCGGTCGATCAACACTATTTCAATAGAGAGCAATTAGTCGTTTTGCTAGGAAAGGCCCGCCAATTTTTTTTATACGTCTCACCATTTTCAGGCTTGAGATCTCGATGGACAATGCCATTCTAAAAAAAAAAAAAATGAGTGATACTCCTTTTCTTTTTTCTTTTTTTTTTTTTTGCATCTCGTCCAGATCTCGATGAAGAGTGAGATCGCGTGACGGATATTGGCGCGGTGCGGGGGCGCGCGCCGTGTTTTCAATTTTTTTTATACCTCATGGATGTAGCAAACAGCCTCGATGATTTGTCGAAACCATCGTCTTGCCTTGACTTCGGCAAGTTTTTGCTCTTGCTTGATTCGATCAAATAACTCTCCGCCTTGGATATATTCCATGACCACATAGATACATTCCTCATCTGAAATCACATTATAGATTTGCACGATGTGCTTGTGTCGCAGCCGCGTCGCAAACTCTTCGCAAATCGACTGTTCACGCAATGCGTGCTGCTTTTGGTCGTTGTTCTTGAACAATCGCTTGTCCACCACCTTGACGGCCACCTGATCACAATCAAAAATGAATTTACAAATGAATGGAGACGCGTGCTGCCCTTACCTGTTGGCCATTGGTTCGATCCTCGGCCAGGTAGACCTTGCCAAAGTTGCCTTTGCCTAGCACAAGGATCGTCCGGTACCGATCATTGAAATTGTGAGCCTTTTTTCGTCGCTCGATCTAATCATGACAAAAAAAAAAAAAGGCATTGAGTTGGGGAGTATCATCTTGCGTGACGCGGCGGGTCGCGTTTCGCCCGTTTTGTCTTGCGCTGCACGCGTCAAAAACGTCTTACTTGATGCGGCCGTGGATGAACAGTGGCTGCCATTGCATACAGCAAAAAAAAAAAAAAAAAAAAGCAAAAATAGAAAAGAAAAAGAAAAAAGGTGCCATTGCATACAGCAAAAAAAAAAAAAAAAAAAAGGCAAAAATAGAAAAGAAAAAGTAAAAAGGGGGCGTACAGCAAGCGGGTGCCAAGCAGATGTCCATCTGAAAAGAAAAAGTTTCCGACCCTGCGCGCAAATGATCGAAAAACGGGTGCCTGAGGCGCTCGCTCGCGCCAAAGAGAGGCGGAGCGGGGTTGAAACGGCATGAAAAAGAAAAAAAAATCCCAATGCAGTTCGACAATCGTCTTTTCCCCCCCCCTCTTTTTGTCCCTCTCTCCCCATGCCCGGTCCTCGTCCGCTGGCGACCAAGCCCGAATATTCGCGCGGACGGCTAAAGATCAATGCGAGCATGGCATCAAGTGCCAAGGAGGCCGTTGACCAGGACGTGAGGACGTTTGTCATCCCGGCACGCACCAACGATCTGCTTTTGCAGCCCAACACGTACGTTTTGTCACAAAACCTGCACTTTCGAAACACTCACGCGCCATTGTCTTTGATAGAAAGCGCTCACGCAAGCTCTATCGCGCGCTGCAGCGCGACCAGCAGTTTCTCATTGATTTGAAGCGGCTGTACCAGGTGAAACTCGACCGATTGCAGGTATTAAAAAAAACACACGCCATTTGATCGACTAAGGCTTGTTTCTTTCCCACACTTAGTCTGAGCACGCGATTCTGCAGCAAATGTGCAATTACACGGCCAAGGACATAGAGGATGTGCCTGCACTGTTTGACGTGCCACCCTACGACGGTGTGACGGCCTCGGCGGCCGCCGACGATCTCTATTCGATTTCATCGACTCCGTCATTGTCTATGGCCATGCCATACCTGGGTGCAGACATTCTTAATGGCCACAGTGGCAGCGGCAGATACGCGATACCATATACATACGACCATTCTGCTCCAAGCACGAGCATGGGCAGTCCTTTTGGAGGCGTGATGACCACCGAGAGCACACCAGCACCTTTTGGCTATGACGCGGACCTAGATATCCCGGAAAAAGACGACGTCGAGCGCATGGTGGGCTCGCTGATGGCTGGCGCATACGAATTGGGCGACGATGACGACGAGGACAATGACAATGACAAAGATGACATGGCCCAAAATGAAATTAGTGACCGACAAGCCGCACAGGATGACCATACAGAGGACGACCAAGACGACCAAGACGACCAAGATGATGACGATGAAGAAGAAGAGGACGAAGAGACCGCGCGACAGGCATTGACATACATGCTGGCTCACTATGGCGTCGAATTGTAAAAAAAAAGAATAAATGATACCCATCGCGTCCATCGCGTCATTTTTGTACGCCTTTTTTTTTTTTTGTGTGTGTGTGTGTGTGTGTGTGTGCTTATGGTCAATTCTTTTGATTACGGGATCCGGCATAGTTTTCCTTTTCAAGGAGTGCGTCGGCCCGCCATGCGACACAGAGCGTGGGGCAAGCAAAGAGCCAAGAAAACGGTTGGACCAAAAAAAAGGATGGCCATGTGTTTGCTTCCCACGGTTTTGTTTGCCACAGTGCGAGCTTGGACAGGCCCAGGAGAAAAAGGGAGTGACGACATCCCCTTTGGAATGAGATGTTTGACAGACGACAAGCCAACCTTTTTGATCTTTTTTTTTCTCACGGGTAAATTGGCGCTCTCTGTTGCCTTTTTGCTTGTGCAGCCCATTGAGCTTGATTTTTATCCGCTCCATGGAACCGTCGTTCACGCAATCTTGTGGTCATCGCAGTGATTTTTTCTTTCTTTCTTTTTCTTTTCAATCCCTTTTTTCTTCTTTTTCTTCATTTTTGTCGTTTTTTCCCGGTTTTTTTTTAATTACGATGCTCCGCTCCTCCTTTTTTATACGCTCCGCGCGCAATTCAGCATTGCTGCGGCCTGTTAGCTGTGTAAGCAGCCGCCTGGTGCATTCGGGTGCAGCCAACGCATCTCGGCCGCACTCGATGCAAGACCCGGTGTCTAGCAAGGCTGCCACGGACACAGAAAATGGCGTTCCCATGGATCATCTTGCGCAACAGCAATTTACGAGCAAAATGCACTTTATCGATAGCATGGCAACGCTGCAAACATACCGAGTCATGGACCCGCACGGCCATTTGGTCGATAGCCAGGCGCATCCGCCCGCTGATGTGTCCATTGAGCAGACAAAGCACCTGTACCGCCTCATGCTCACACTCAATGTCATGGACAAAATCATGTACGAGGCGCAACGCCAGGGACGATTCAGGTACACTCAAAAAAAAAAAAAGGACGCGTTTTCGAGACAATCCCGACTTTTCTTTAACGTTTCTCCAGTTTTTACATGACACACTTTGGCGAAGAGGCGTTACTTGGTGTGGTGGCGGCGCTGAAATCGCGTGATGTGATCCACGGGCAATACCGCGAGGCGTTTGGGTTGCTGTATCGCGGATTCTCGGTAGAGGACTGCATGAACCAATGTTTTGCAAATGCTGGCGACGGTGGCAAGGGCCGACAAATGCCTGTGCATTACACGAGCTCGCAACATTACTTTCAGAGCATCTCGTCGCCATTGGCCACGCAGATCCCGCAGGCTGCAGGTTCCGCATATGCACTAAAGCTGCGCCGCGCCACAAAATACCACCCGGTTGACGACGAGCAGAATTGCAGCGTCTGCTTCTTTGGCGAGGGCGCCGCGTCCGAGGGCGACTTTCATGCCGGAATGAATATGGCCGCCACACTCAAGTGCCCCGTCATCTTTGTCTGGTAATTTTCTCTTTTTTTTAAAAAAAAAGAAAAGAAAATCTCATGCTCATTGTCACTCTCTTTCTCTCTCTCTCTCTCTCTCTCAAAAAAAAAAAAAAAGCCGCAACAATGGCTATGCCATCTCGACACCCGCGAGTGAACAGTACAATGGCGACGGGATTGCGAGCCGTGGCGTCGGATACGGAATGGACACGATCCGGATTGATGGCAATGATTTGTGGGCGGCATACAATGCGACCAAGACGGCCCGGAAAATTGCGGTTGCCGAAAATCGACCGGTATTGATTGAGGCGATGACTTACCGTGTCGGGCATCATAGCACATCTGACGATTCGACAAAATACCGTGATCGTAAGGAGGTCGAGCACCACCAGCAGCTGGACAACCCGATCACTCGCTTGTCGAACTACATGATGCATCAGGGCTTTTGGACGCAAGCAGAGGACGAGGCGCTTCGCAAGGATGTCCGCGAGCATGTCATGGCCTCGTTCAAGCGCGCCGAAAACAGAAAGAAGCCACCTGTCAGCGAGGTCTTTACCGATGTCTACGACACGCTTCCGCCTCATTTGCAGCAACAGGAAGCCGAATTGAAACGCCTGATCGCCACTTATCCCGAGTATTACGCGTTTGCAGACGAGCATGAGCCCTCGGCACCGAAATGATATCCTCATCCCCTCTTTCTTGATATTTTTACCCAAGTTTCTCAATAAATCAAAGCGACGCGCTACTTTTTTCGACGCCATTGGTACTAAATGATGACATTCTCGATGCAATTTGAACAAAACACCATGATTTTCGCATTTGCACGCAGAAGGTCGAGACTGAGAGATGTGGCTCCCCTATTCTCCAGGGAAACCCGACGCGTCGTGTCATTTCCACGCGAATTGTGTGTCATTCTCGACGGGATTTGAGTGCTTTGCCGAGATTTTTGCAATAAAAGCAGCATTTTGGATAAATTTCGAAATGAGACGCGTGGCCACCCTTCTTAGTTTTTCTCAGTGAAAAATAGAGATGCATCACTTCATTTGAACTCGATTTATTCTGAATGCTGCCCTACTCAATGGGAGGACCTGACCACAACACCATGGTTTTTTTTTTTTTTGCAAAAAACATTGAGAATGAGGTGCCTTTTTTCGATAAAAAGTCGAAACGCTCACTCCCTTGAGATGCGATATTGCCCATCGCGTCGTTGTCCACAGAATTTAAACGCAACGTGGGCGACATGGCAAAAAAAAAAAAAAAAAAAAAAACTCGAGATTGTGCGACGCGTCGCCTCGTTTTCTCGACAAATATAACGAGCACTATGTCCGCTAGGCGTGATGCAGTTCGAAGGATGCCATTCCGTTGAAATTGCCGCCGTAAGCCGTGATTTTTGCACAAAAAAGGAGTATTTACAAAAAGAAAAAAATCGCAAACAACATCCATCCAAAAATCAAGGATGCAAAAAAAACGTCGCCTCAGGGATTCGAACCCTGGCGTGCAAAGCACAATGGCTTAGCAGGCCATCTCCTTAACCACTCGGACAAAGCGACATTATTGGCGTGATTTATACTGGTTCTTGAAAAGTCAATTACAAAATCACCAAGTTTTGAAAAAACGGCATTCATAGAATTCTTTGGGACTGTGGCTTTTGAATAAGCTTATTGGAGTGGCAATTGAAGGAGAATTGGTGAAGAAAAGGCAGTTTAAAGGCAAAATAATTGAGAGTGCAACTTCTAAATTTGGATGGCGGAGCAAAACCTGCCAATGACAAGTGTGCCCACGTTGGTGACGTCAATGCCGACGCTCGCGCGGCAGGTCGCAACGTTGTGCGAAAATAATGGAAAAACGGTTGATTATCACTTTTGCGAATACCATCGTGGAGTTGTATGGTTTTCGCGCGCGATGTTTGATGCACATTGTTGCCATGAGAGGTGCCATAAAGCCAAAGGTGTCTGCAAATGGATAAATGAAGAATCAACTTTCTCTACCCAAAAAAAAAAAAAAAAGTCGCGTTGTCCGAGTAAAGCCACTGTTTTCCTTGTGTGCTCATTCGAATGACCCCCGCTTGGAATGATACTTTCCATATGTCCATTATGAACAACTGGTCCAGCGATCTGATCGTTTTTGCCCTAGCAATTTGCAAATGGGCGGCTCTTTCACAGCTTGATGGCATCCTCAGCTGCGCTTGAACCATTGACTAGCAAAACTTATCTTGTGCAATTCTCGTTTCCATTAATGTAATCGCGCCCTGTGTATAACAAATGACGTTCAATTATATGACAGCCGAAAAAATCGCAATTGGCACCTTTTGTACTATTTTTGGTCACTGGTCACTGAATTCACAACTAGCAAGATTTCTATCTATTTGAGTCAATAATTTCAGAGATTCTCGATCAAACGAGGCCGCCCCTTGAAACAATATGAGCACTGGATGATGCGCAATCACCATTTTCGAAAATTGCGAATTTTCCAAGGGGTACAGTCATAGATTTGAAAACAGGTAAATTTGAGTCCTCGGATCGCCACGCCATTCATACACATGGTAGACTCGCAACTTTCACGGACGAAAATGAGATAAAAAAACAGGGGTCCACTGGCTTGTTTCGGCGCAGAAAGCGTTTTAGGTCTTATTTTCGGCTCAAGGCTATCTCAACGAAAAATGCAAGCATCTCCAAGAAAAACGCATCTTCAGAAAGAGCAAGGCTTGTTGCGTAGGGAGACATCCGTGATCACTGAAAAAAGTGGATTTTTTGGCATTTTGACACGGTTACAAAATTATAGTGATTGAAAGATGCGTCAAACGTCGAGTTGCACGCGCCCGTTTAGATTGAAATTCATGCACGTGGAGTGTCTCTTGCTAGTGGATGCGTCGGTGCGGCTCTATGGACGCGCTCTTCCTTTGCAATTCGGCTTTGAAATTAAATACAAAATTGCTCATTGCTCGCCACCGAGTAGACGGACCTTGATCTTTTTTAATATTTTTGTGGTTTCTCCATCACGCCCATCTTTTGTGCAAGTTTGGTGGATTTCTGGAGACCTGAATTTTTGATTTTGATTTTGAGAGCATGCCATGAAAAAATTATAATTTGCGCGTGGCGTGCTCCAATTGCTTTTGACCGTGCGCAAAACGTGATCTGCGATGGGTTTCTAGCCGGTTTTCAATGATAAAATGAGTTTTGGGGTATTGCAGCGCATGGGTGGCAACTTGTATATTGAATCACTCTTAAAACCATTTTTTTGTAAAATTTGTCCAGAGAAACTCGTTGAAAGAGGTACAAAATCAATAGTGTTAATCGTGGAAACAAGAGCCACGCCGACAGCGTCAAAAAATCGGCGATCGTTTTAGCACATTCTTGTGATGAAACGGCCTTTTTGTATTTTTAGGGTTTTTTTTTTTTGACTCAACAGATGAGCTCGTTACGCTCAAGATTTAGCAATGCAGATGCCGCCATGCCGGGTCGACAAGAGCTGTGCAGCCCCTGTTAAATAAAAGTAAGACATTTTTTGTTGCAATGAACAAAAATAAAAATAAAAAGTGGGAGAAAATCTGCACATGTCAGGCGTGACGAACAATTTTTAAGCAGCTTTCACCGCCTCATTGTGCAAAAACTCAAGTGGCACATGTTTTGTGTCTCAGGTCATGGCATTATTTTATAAACATATTTAATCATTTTTCTGTGAAAGCATGTCACCTGTAGGAATCAAAGGTCTGGAATGGCCAGGGACATATCGAGTTGCATCAGAACTATCGGAGGGTATACTGCGGTCTAATTTTTAAAATGAAAGACTTTTCACGAAAAAAAAAAGTGAGCGAGCAAGAAAACAAGTGCTTATGCATAAACTTACAGTGGCGTGAGATGCATACCGGATTTGTCCAACAAGTCAGCGCGAAACATTCATTTTTCAGCGGGCAAATTAAAAATGTTTGCGTGCAAAGCCAATTGAGCACGCGCAAAGTGGAATTAGGTACGCGCGGATTGCTGATGTGGGACGCGCGGATTGTTGGTTAGGGGCGCGCGGATTAAGGTGTGCAGCGCGCGGATTG
>KV441930.1:97528-167410 GCA_001650995.1 Gongronella sp. w5
TGCTGTCGTCCATCACCATGGACGTGGGCCAATTTGACCATTTTCGGGGCTTTCGCTCCCGTGTGCCGCATCGCCCCGACAATGACCAGCACGCCTGCCTCCATTGTGCGAATCCGCTTCTCACCGTCGAGCGCGTGTCCTTTGGCGTCGCACGCACACCGCAAGATCCACGCATGAAATTCGCCCCCTTGATCGCCTATGTGTGTGTCAAGTTTCCACGCACGCGCACCTTGGAATTCCACATCGGCACCTACCACGAGCGCCCCTTGCCCGACCACGACCACTCGGAACTCAATCTGCTGGAACAGCCCCTCAATTACTTGCCGTCACTCACCATAATTGAGATCAACCACCCTGCTGTCCTCGAAATTCTCCCCGTCCTGCGTGAATTCCACCTCGCTGGCCCTAATGCCCCCCGACGCATCACCGTCAAACACGACGCGCCTCACTGATCGCGCAACTTTGAGCATCACAAATCCTAGGGAAAAATAAAAAAGGCATGCCAAAAAGCCAAATTCATGAAAAATTAAAATTGAGAAGAGACAGGGGGGGAAACAGATGCTTGTACCAATGGATTCTACGCTTGCTCGTTCGAATGAGCCAACCCGCGGAGCGCTGCGAGCATTGGATGCTGCGCAATGACCACTTTTAAAAATCGCGGATATTCCAAGGGGTACAGTCGATCATCCGGAAAATGGTGAAATTTAGGTCGTCAGATCGCCACGTCATTCAACCACATGGCAATCACACCTCATTCGCCGACGAAAATCAGCTAAAAGCCAGGGATTCGTTGGTCAGTTTTCGCGAAAGGCGTTTTATGCTTTATTTTCGACTCAAGGGAATCTCAACGAGGAGTGCCTGTATCGCCGAGAAAACGGCACCATCAAAAAGAGCATGGCTCGCTGCGTACGTGGACATGGATGATCGATGAAAAAAAGTGATTTTTGGTAGTTCTATCACAGTTTGGACATCATATAGATTTTTCGGCGCGCGAAAAAGCGCGTCAAGCGTCGAATGCCACGCGTCTGTTCCTTTTCAAATCCATGCATCTGGCGTCCCTCTTGCTAATTGACGCGTCGGCGCGGCTTTACGAGCGCGTTTTTCCCGGGCAATTCGCGGTTGAAATAAAATCTAAAATCGCCCATTGCTCGTCAACGACCAGATGGATCCCGCTCGTTCTGGGCATTTTCCGTGGTTTCTCCGTGCGATGCTTCTTGTGTGTAAGTTTGTTGGCAGTCTGTGAACCCCACTTGGCCATTTCTTCTCGGCTCCTCAAAACTGCTCATTTTTAAAATTGGACGTAGCGCGCGCCCCAGGGCCTTTTGACACCGGCACGTTCCATTATACTCGGGGTTTCAATGTCAGCAGTTCACGGTGTGATGTGGTTTGCGGCGCTGCTATGTCTGGTTTTGCCAGCTGCATCACCTTTTTGCCAAAATTAGCAATTTAAAAGATCATCTCTTGACACAACGTGTCCAAATGTTTCCAAAATTATAAGAGATAAGGGAGACGCGATGGGGTTCCAGAACGGCGTCCTCGATCCGAGAAAAAAGAACTTTTTGCAGGGGCATGTCGCCCGTGGCCGTCCCATTTCCTCAGAATTGCACTTGACACGCAGAATTCAGCATCATTGTTTCAGATCACGACTCTCCAAAACACGCGTCTAGTCACGCTCTTGCGAGTGACATTTAAAAGTGTGTGTCTGTGGCGTGCTGACACCGAGCCAGACGCGATCAAAAACATTTGTAAACAAAGTTTCACCCGCCCATCTTCTTTTTTTTTATTGTTTTGGTCACGCTCAACCTTCATTGATCCGGCTTCCATCAGTGAGTGGCTGCCCTGAGAGTGTCATGGTGTGGCGTTGGAGATGCAACACATGATGCAGTGGAGAAAATGAGCGAAAAGCCCACTTTTTTTTTTATCATAACAGAGCCGATGCGCCCACGGTGGCGTGTGAGCCACCCAGAAAGGTACCTGTATCACGACCCGCTCTTGCACGCACGTTTTTCTTTGGCTCACTTTGTACCGCGTTCGACTCTTTTGCCCGGCGTTCGGCTCACTTGCCCGGCATTCGACTCGTTTGCCCGGCGTTCGACTCACTTTGTATCGCGTTTGACTCGTGTGACCACCACAATAAAAAAAAAGAATTCGCGTGCCCTGGAAATTAAATTAGCGCCCATCGAGAGTAGAATTTGCGTGGACTGATGATGCGGTGCGCACCAATGAAAGGTATTGGCGTGCGTTTCTTTTTTTATTCGCGGGTGAAGAAATCACCCTTGCGTGCAAAAACTTTTCAACGGCGCGCAAATGAACAGTGGAAACTCTGTATTATTATTGGATTGCCTGCCTGCCTGATGATGATGATGAATTTTGCCGATGAGGCAGGAGGACAATCATTATACTGTGCTGTACCGTACAGTACCTGCTGTATGCGAATCGTGATGGATGCGTATGACAGACTCTACAGTGTTACTCAGTATCACGATCCTGATTCCTGATTTTGTTACGGTACCCAAGCATTCTTAATATGATGATAACAGCGTGGACGGACGACAGCGACGTCGCGCGTCGTACAGTAATGGGCTACAGTAAACAGCGTGAGGAAGAGGGCCGTGCAAGGTGCAAAGCGCCAAAGTGCTCCTGCTGGCTATACAATACTGTAACAACAATCGCAAAAAGCCCATCAACGCGAGGCATGAGCCTTCTTTTTTGTTAGGACTCGATTTGTCAACAGGTGAAATGACGCTTTCGTGCCACTACCTCCGCGCACTTACAGATGCAAGCACAGCCATTAATTGCAAAGGATTAAATGGGCCGCTGACTCAAAAAATTAAGAAACCACCCGTGGTAATGTTTAAATTGCATGTCTAATTTTTGGACGACTTTGAGTACATACCGTACTGTACAGTACTGTACAGTACAGTACCTAAGCAAGCCGGACTTTTTTCATGTCAAACACCTCTGAGAAGACAACGGCATCTGCAGCCAATTGAGCGCGTGTCCTTTGCCATTCCATTGTGGGCTCTTCTCCAAGCGGGTCAGCGGTTCTGTTGTAGGGCGTATGCGGAACACCAGCGCTTCGCAAGATGCGAGCAAACAACACGGGTGGCAACGTGATGAACCGCTTTTTCCAATTTGTCTGGGGCGCGAGGTTGAAAAGCTTGGTTTTGGCAATGACAGGGGCGGTGCTGGACCACACGCAGGTGCAGGGATCAATCAATGCATGGCCGATGAGGAAGAGCGTATGGATGAGCGGATCTGGAGCCGGGTGTCGTGCACTAGATCCGTCAGTTGTTGATGCAGGGGCTCTGGGATGGCGGCACCAAATTCAACGACGCTGCTTGCAGTGTTGATCATCCTGCGTCACCAATGCCGTCCAAGAGAGCAAGACGACGCGTCACCCAACCAGCGTCCACCTGGGTCACAATCTGGCTGCTGTCACCATGCACATCGCCCGCATTGTCATTGTGCGCCTCCATCTCCTTGAGCCATGTGTACATGTACGCCACGTACTGTACAGTACTGTAGATGTTGTTGCCGTGTGCTGCTGTCAGCCGCTCGACATTGATTGGCTGGGTGGCGGAGCTTGGGCTGAGTGCTTGACAATCTTCCACCAGAGACTTCAAGATGTCATACTGTAGTACACGTTTTGCAAGATACTGTATCCATGGCAGCAGTGGCAGCGCCATCAGGCCGTGTATTGGTCAGTGCTTGATACTGTACGCGAGCTCGCAGATCTTTTTCATTTCTGCTCTTGTGGGCCATTCCTAACCAAAAAAATGTGTCAGTCGACTGCATGGGCAAGGATCGGTCTCTGCAGCTTACCGAGCGCTGTAATTGTGAACGGATGGTGAACGCGATGTATTGCACTGCACGGCGGGTTGTCTTGAAATTGGTGACAATGGCGTTGGCAAACGCGGTCGCCATGTCGATCGCCATATACAGTACGACAACGCTTCGGATAGGCCCCCAGTGTCGACCAAGGCATCCTCGCCGAGGCTATTATTGCTGAATTGCTGGAACACTGCCGATAGAGTCGGAAACGCGTTGTTGATCTGATTGTCGATCACTTGTTTGCCGCCAACGAGCTGCAGCGCACTGTACATTAATTTCTGTGTAAGGATGAGCTGCGGCAGCAAATTGTCGATCGATTGCTCTGGCGTGCCTTGGTCAGGATCGTCTTGCTGCGTGCCTTGGTCAAGGGTGTGGAGCAAGAAGTACAGTAGGTGACAAACCATTGAGCCCGGATGTACGCTGCTTGCGTCTTACAATATCGACGACATTGCGCACTACTTGCTGGACGACCGAATGTCTCAAATGTCGACGGCGGCGGGACCGACTCTCACCAGCGATCAATAGACTCTTGAGAAGCGTCGTCGCCTTGACCACCCGCTGCTGATGATTTTTTCCAAGCAGACCGTCAATGATTTCGGCCTTGGTGGGCTTGTGGGCGTGACATTTCTTGGAGGATGATCTTGAATGTGGTTCACATTGGTCACCCGGCGTCTCCAAACAAACTTTGCACCCCATGGCCGTGCTGGCCGCCGTGTCTTTCTGCAGCTGCTTCTTACCCTTGGCGCTCTGCTTCTTGGTCACCTTCTTGGACTGTTTTTTGCCTTGGATTTCTGATTAGAAAAAAACGTCAGGGTCACCATTTCAAATGGCAGAACATTTTCTACTTACTGTACGTTTGTTTGGACATACAGTAAAGGACTTGCTTTGGTTTTGTGCCCCATTTTACCGCAGCTCGCGCAAGGACCAATGTTCACTATGATAAAAAAACATGTAGGCCAAAATGAATCTTTACAACCCAATAGTCACAAGTCTTGCGTTTGTTCTCGCGCGCTTCTTGTAAAAGTCGTTGCTTTATTGGCTCTTTATTTCCGGTTTGCTCTCATGGAATTGCCTCAAAACAGCTTGAATCGGCATTTTTCCAGCTTTCAATATAAAATTTAATTTAGAATTGAATAAAGTTCTCTGCTTATTTGAAACTACAGTACCGGAAAGTGTATGTACTGTATGTATGGCCAAATCATACCATGCTTGAAAAAAATAAAATTACTGTACGGTATGATGTACGAAGAAATACCGGTAGATTGTTTTATTACCATCACAATACAGTACCGGTAGATTCAGAGCTTGGTGTTGAAGACAATCGCAAAGAGATTATCCAAGAGAGACTGTTTAAACTTTTTAAGCAGTTCAAAACAGCATCATTGGCGAGAAACACGACTGCAGTCGCCATATCTAACCCTCATGCCATTGTCTATAGATTTATTGGCGCAGAAGAAGTTATGAACAGGGTGTACGGTATATGACGATAAAGCTTCTTAACGCAACACAAATACTGTAAAATTATGACTTTATACTGTACCGTATCATTTTTACGCAGGTACTGTACACATATCATATTGGCATAAACCTGAGTCGCCTTACCAGATTTGCATTTATTGATAATACTGTATTATTCCCTCATCCGAAAGCAAATAGGTACGAATGCTCATTTTTGCTCCTGTTGTGGTACTAAAATGATCATGTACTGTATGTACAGTATGTTCAGTACAAGTTTGAGGTTATTCCATGAAGTTTGAGGTTATTCCAAGATCATTTCTTTTAAAAGAGAAAGGAAGGGTTTTACTGTATTTCTTCTTATAATAAAGATTTATTTACGTAGCTACTGTATACCGGTACGTGGTCGAGAGCTCAATCTCCTCTTTTGTCTCACACGATGTTCATAAACTTGGTAAAATACCTAAAATTTCGAAGAATTGAAATTGTTCTTTACGACATTATTTTGGCTGCTGACTTTTGATTTTTTTGGCGGTAAATGTGCGTTTTTCACGTTTTTACAAAGAGAGGAGGCGACACAAGAGTACAGTAACATCATTCGATTCTAAATTAATTTTTCATCCAGGGGCAACGCGCGTGTTACGTACGGTACATACAGTACGTACTGTAAATACTGTAATAATACGGTAAGAACACTGTGGTATGTACTGTATGTACGGTACCTACTGCTGTAAAGCGTTTGATCCATCCATTTTTCGACCTCATCAGTAGACGGCGGAAATTGACGCGTGCTACTGCATCATTTCGCTCGATGCCTGAAGGCTAAAGCTTTGCGCTACACTGCATAAAATGTTAAAAACATACTGTACACATTCATCTACTGTACCGGTAATTCTTGCGTCACGGCATGTGCTACTCTACATGATACCGATAGCCCAGTGTTCAAGTCGGACCGCCCGATTTTTTGGACTCGAAAATGCCAAAATCCTCCTAATTGTACCATTTTGCATCCATCTGTACATCTGCATGGTTGACCCCGCTCAAAAATAGCCGCATCGCATTTAACGCAAAATTTGCAACAAAAAAGCTTAAAACGCCAAAGCGCTACAACCACTTTTGAAAAATCCAGGGATCACTCAGGGGTCACACATTTCAATCTCAGAAAATACCTAATTTGGGAAATTTCGAACTCGGGGTGATCAATTCATCCTAAATAGACAACTCCGACACTTTGCCATTGGCAGACAAAATGGCAGGTTGCCCCAGCTTGTGAAAAAAGCCCAAAGGGTGACGCATGAACGCCGATCGACTGAGAAAAGTGCCTACATTGGGCAAGATTTTTTTTGCAAAAATTTAAGGTTTGGCATTTCCGAATTATTAAGGTGGTGGATTGCATGGAATTATTATTTTTTTTGCATTTTTTTATTTTTGTTTTGCACCTTTTTGTGCGCTGATGAGTGGGCTGCAGGCTGGTGAAATGACCGATGCAAAAAGTTCAAACCCAAGCTAGCACATCGCAAGTATCCATTAAATGGCTTTGCCACCTGTTTGTTATCAAATCTGCAATAAAAATCGGGAGTTGCCTAGACCGTTGTCGAGTAAATTGTGATCAAATATTTTGCTGGAAAAGTGGATTATTTTCTCCGCGAGTTTTAGCCATCCATCTGTGAAGAAACTTGCCTCATTTACTGTAATAAATATTTAACAGATGCTTTTGACACGTTAAAAGCCTTGTGTGTCGTCCTACAGTACTATATTACTGTAGTTGCAGAGAAGAGAGAACATCGAGGTTAAAAACTTTTTGAAATGTTTGAACGGCTTTCATTAGTGTACAAAGGGCACGCATCGAGCAAACAAACACTCTGGAAATGCTGTCCAAACCCGTCTGATTCGAACACAGAAAATTTCAATGCGATCGAAGAAAATTTGACCAAGGCAATGTTATAATTACAGTATGAAAATGTCGATATTTTGGATTCATGTACACAACGACCCGACTGACCTCAGGTTTTCAAGCTGTGCTGTTGAAAAAAGACGCGACGAAATGGCTTAATACAGTAAACAAATGGAGGCGTTCCAATCATGGGTTGTGGTCATTAAATTTGGATTTGTGATACTGTAATCCTTGAAAATTGCCAATTTTTCAAATTACCGCCAAGTCGACCAAGTTCACCTCTGATTTTTAATGATTTCTAAAAATAAACAACGCACGGAAATGATCAAACGGCAATGTTTTTTTGGTAATGAACACCTGATGAGCAAGCTTCTGGGGAAGCGCCCGTTTTATAGGCGTAAAGGAGGTAAATTCACCAACATTTGTCTCGTACCGCGGAAGCGGCTGAGCGCCCCGACACGAGTCACCTCAAATGAAAAGGCGGCCAAACGTGGTAAAAGCGCTTCGATCTTTCGGCGAGTTAGCCTTTAGGGATTGTTTTGATCTTGGTTTGGCCCTGATTTTATGCGAAATGCATTTTCTCAGCAATGAGCGAACTGACTTCTGGAAAAACTCGAATTCATCGAAGTTTTGAGTCGACTACCCACTAGTCTAAATTTAGCATCATACGGTCAGGCTCATCAGGAGAAACGCGTAAAATATTATTTTGGCTCTTGGTTTTCACTAGCAAACACAAATTTCGAGATATCTCGAGACTGAGTGATCCGATTCGCGAAAATAATTAACACCGTTGGAGAATTTGGCCTTCCACCATCTGGTCCAAATTTGGGACCAGATGCGCCAGTTTCAAACGTTTCCCCAGTTCATACGCGTAAAGGGGGTAAAATCAACACCATTTGGTCTCGTACAGCGGCAACGGCCGAGCGCCCCGACGCGCAAGATACCTCAAATAAATCAGCAGGCAAACGTGGTAAAAGCGCTTGTGGTTTGGGACCATCGCGTCGAGTTCTTGGCGAGTTAGCTTTCAAGGGTCATTTTGACCCTGCTTTGGCCCTGAATTTATGCAAAATAATTTTTCTCAGAACTGCGTGATCCAAATTTAACACAGATGACGAACAATCGTCCAGATTGTTGAAGATTGTGGCGCGGTCATTGGGGTTTGTAGGTTGGATGGCCTGCTCCATGCGGGAAAGCTTGTTTATTTTCTTGCTTTCGCAAAAAAAAAAAATCAAGCACAATGATGTTTCACACGATTTTGAGCGCGACATCCATCGGTCAGTCTCTAAGACACGTCCCAAGTATATAATGCTTACTTAAAGTACGACATAACGCTCGCAAAAGTGCGTTTGAGCCATCATCTTACTAATTTTAATCGAGAATTGGCGCTCGCGTGGCGGCACAGCGATTGAAATGTCCACAGTTGTGCTTTTGGACGTGATTATGGAATATTCGTGGTCATCGCATAACTCTAGGCATTCGTGTGGTGCTGAATGGACCCAAGAAAGGCATAAAAGATGTCATTTCGACATTTTCTGGGCTATGCGAACAAAAAAAAAAAAAAAAAAAAAAAAAAAAAATTTTGATGCGGAAGTTCACGAGCAGCGGGAATTGAATCATTCATCTGAAAGCAAAAGAGTTGCCAAACTAGCACTTTTTGCCCCTTTGTTCTCTTGTCTTTCTCTTTTTCAACACATTGCCATGGAGCAGCAGACAACAGGCAGTGCGTGGCCGGATCCGCCTGTCTTTTACAAGCGCTACAAGTCTGAGAACGTTGCAAAGCTGAAACAAGCACAGGAGACGGGCGAGTTTCCCTCGGACCTCATCAAACAGCCGCCATTATCGGATTTCGACTTGAAGCAGCTTGCACCGCCCGAGCCGCCCACGGATGCGTACGCCGTGTTTGATCAGCAGTGGCAGGTAATGAATGTAGCGAGGAAAAAAAAGGGGTCATATGGCAGCGGAATGGCTTCAATTGGACCTAAAGCTCAATTTTGACCTTATTTTTTTTTATTTTTTTTATTTTTTTGTTACCAACAGGTTCGCGACCGTTTGCCGACGCTCAAGGAGCAGAATATTAAGCAGCTGTTTGCCGATGGTGAAATTGGTAAGCGATTTGACCGTGGAAAAAAAGAGAAATAGTAAAAAAACGCGTATATCTCACTTTTTTATTAAAAGATCGCGTGGCGGAATTGAAGCGCCTGAACCGGACGCTGATTGTGCAATTCCTGGACCTGCTGGACGTGCTTGTCAAGCAGCCTGAGGAGGTAAAGAGAGAAAAGTGGAGGGGGGGGGAGTTTTGCGGGGGCGTAAGGAGACGTGCCTACTCATCACCACCCCTTTTTGCCTCTTCACACTAGTTTGGCAAGCGCATCGAGAATATCAGCACCATCTTTATCAATATGCATCACATTCTGAACGAGTACAGGCCGCACCAGGTATGTTTTAGGCAAACATCGCGTAGAAAATCTATATTTATCTTAATTTTTTTTTTTCGATAGGCACGCGAGACACTGCGGCTACTGATGGAGGAGCAGCTCGACAAGAAGCGCCAGCAGTCGGCGGAGATCCGCAAGTGCGTGATTCATCGCAATCCAGGGGGCGTGTTGTTCTTATTCGTGCATTTTTTTTTTTTTTGTAGGAAAACGAAAGAAACAATGGCGCTGCTCGAACAATTCGCCTCGACTCTGAGCGCGCCAGCAAAGACGCCTTGATTGGCGTGGAATTGATACCATTGGGGACCGTGCCATCCCATTGCAAAAGCAATAAAAACAAATAAAACAGGGCATGCCACGATTTTGTTTGGCGACGCTCGCATGAACTGCCTAAAAGAGGACGTCATTCTTTTTTATCCCGCACCTTTTTGTCCCTTTCTTTATTGTTGTTTCCCTCGCCCCCTCCCCCCTCGCCCCTCTCCTTCGTGTATGGATCATGGCACCTGTTATCACGGAACACAGCTATTGGGCGAGCGTTTTGAAGGCATGTGAGCTGTCGGTGCTGCTTCTGACTGCATACAAAGAAGTGCCATTGGTGGAGCACACTTTGCAAGCTTTACAACACTTTGTGAGGCATGGTCAGACGCTCGACGAGGCCATGGCATACAAATTGCCAGCCCCTGGCGAGGACAGGCCAGCCTTTTCGAGCAACAGCAGCAAAAAGAAGCGTGGACCCATGGCCGTGGAGCCGCTGGACCACTGGGACGTCCAAGCAAGCCATATTGACGTGCCGCTTCAAGAACAAAGAGAAGTCAACAGCAACGACAATAAGCAAGAAACGCAGCGCATGCGATGCCATCAAGTCACCACGATGGCGCAAGTGGAGGCCATGAAAGACGCGCTGTATGCCAGTGAGAAGCGCATTGTGAGCCTGGATTGCGAGTTTTTGGCGATCAAAAAGCAGCAGCCGCAGCTCAAAGTGGTGCAATTGGCCGCATCGATGCATGAGGGGTTTGCGGTGCTTGTGGACGACTTTGACGACAAGGACGCGCTGCGTTCGGCGCTGATGGCACTTTTGGAAGACAATCATTTCACGTTTGTGGGCTGGGCTGTGCGTGCCGATGCGCAAGCGATCGAATCCTTCATTGGCGGGATCCAACTGCCGCACATTCTCGATCTGCAGGCAGCCGTGTGCCGTGACGCGACGCAGCGCATGAATTTGAAGAACGCCATGTTGCAATATGCCAAGGAATGGCCATTTACCGACGAATTCGCCAAAGCCAAGGAATTCGGCTACACTTTCCGTTACCTGGAGTACGACTGCGTGTGGGACTATCGCCCATTCCCGCCCACGGCCTTGGTCTATGCGGTGTTTGACGTCACCACACTCATTGCATTGCATGATGTGTTTGAATCGCGCAAAATCGCGTTCCAAGAGACCGATTTCTGGCCATTGACGGTCACGACCAACTCGTCCAACAAGAACCTCGGCAAATGGATCCAACAGCGCGCCATGAACGACGTGCCCATCAACACAAATCGGGGCCTCATCTACCTTGATTCAAAAACCAAACCTTTGGCCTCCTCTGCCACCTCATCATCTAATGGCGCGGCAGAGAGCATCGTCAGCACGGGCCACGCGATCGACACGTCCCCGCGCGAGCAACAGTCCGACGACCAAGCCAATGACGAGGATCAATTTGAAAAAGATATTCGCAGGGCCATTTTGCTCTCCCTACAAGAGACCGAGGCATCGTCCTCGTCCTTCACACCATCGCCCAAGGCCACAGCCGAGAGCTACACACCGCCTGCTGCCACCAGCACCGACAAATTGAGCAACAGCACGAGCAATTCCACCACGAAATCCGCGAAATCCACAAAATCCTCGAAATCCTCGCATTTCGCGCAATCAGGCCCTTTTTCAACCGATGCGACCGACACACAAAGCAAGTCTGCGACCCCTGTGCCCAGCGCCGTCCTCAGTCGTGGCATGGCACAGCCAAAGGTCGTCGCTGAGGATGCATTTACATTTGAAGACTTGGTCAGCACCACGCAAGCCGAGCACCGCGCCTCCCGGTAAGCATCAATCACGTTGAACAATACGTTCAGACGCGGATCAGACCGCGTCTGCATGGGATGAATTGCGCATTGACGGTGAATTGATTGCGTCATGCTCATTCTTTTTCTCTCTCTTTTTTCTTTATTTCCCTTTTTGCTATAGAGGCACCAAGATTGACGAACAAGACACGGCTGATTACAAGCAGCAGCAGAAACAAGATGAACAAAATGACAAGCAAGAGACAGATGACGAATTGGACGACGAGGATGACGACGACGACGACTTTTTGTTTGCCGAACCCGATGAATTCAAGCCATCGACGAAATTGCCGTACCAGGCGCCCATGGCGCCCGATACATGGGGCGAGCCCGAGACGGTGGTGGCAGACATTGAGCCCGGGGAACCCTGGGATGCGAATTTGCAAGAATCGTCGTTTGTTGCTCCTGGAGCCGGCGCTCAATGGAGGATGTCGCAGCAGCAGGCGTCGCCGACCTTGCACCGGCGCACAAGTGGCAGCGGCAGCAACCACAGCAGCTCCAGCAACCTTTACGCGTCGGCGCAGCAGGTGCCCAATGCGTCCAAATCGTCGAATTCCGTGTCATCATCATCGCCACCAGCGTCGTCTTCCACAACACATGCCGCGCGCACGCGTGCCACCTCCAAATGGAACAGTGACTGGTCAATGGCGAGTCGCACGAGAATGACGGGCTCCATGACGTACGAGCCGCAAGCCGGTGCCGGTTGGAGTAATTTTGCAGAAAAGGCCATGGACGGCTGGCAGAGAAACGCAGATACAAACATGAGCGATTATGAGCGCGCCATCGACAAGACGCATCAGCAGCAACAGCAACAGCATCAGAAATCATTCGATCAGCCGCCAAAATCGCCTCACTATGGCCAAAATTCCCAAAATTTGGCCCGTTCGCGCGGCTCACCGGCTAATTCGCCCCATCATCAGCCCCAACGCACTGCCAATGCCTCCAACGCGGCACCCGTCGTGCGTCGATTCCATGGAGCCGCTGCACCCAATGTCGTCGATCAATGGACCACCGCGCGAGACGGCTGGGATGTCTCATCCCCGCCGGCAACCGCCATGATCCTCCCTTTGGCAGGCGTCCCGACGCGCAAGACTTATGGCCCAAAGGTAAACCCTAAATGGGGAGAGAGAAAAAGTGAAAAAAAGGAGGCAAGCAAACAAAAATAAGAGAAAAATAGAAAAAAAAATGCAAAAAGGAGAAAACGAGGAAAAAGAGGGAAAAAAAGGAAAAAAGAGAAGCAATAACGAAAGAGCCCGGATAAAAGGGAGGCTGACGCGTAAAAAAATAAAAAAAGCACGGGATGCGTCGAAAAAGGAAAAACAGATGATTAATACGCCTTTTTCTCTTTTTTTTCTTTTTTCCATAGGTGACTAACATTTATGACGACGGCTACGACGACGACGACCATGATGACATGAGCATAGAGATGGCGGACGACGAGAATACCACTCCATTGCGTGGTGTGTCGGTGGACAATGGGTTCCGGGACGAACTTTTCCTGCACGAGGGCCGTACTGTGAATTTCTATTGCCTTTCCACGTTTGAGCACATGAACAACATGGATTGGACGCAGCCTGCAGACGGGTCCAAGTGTCCTTCGCAGATCGTGGTGTCCATTAGCCCATTCTTCCGCCAGACATCCAATCGCACCCAAGATATCTGCGCGCTCGGCCTTTTCGTTAACACGGGCCACTCGTACAGCGTCGTGTTGGACCACACGCTGGCCGATCCCGAGCGTCTTGCCACGACAAAGTTGGCCAAGCTGCTTGTTGACCCGTCCATCCGCCGAATCAGCTTCCGTCTACAGGGCCTCGTTCACGCTCTCAATGACAAACTCGGCTTTCCCATTGGCAACTTTGTGGACCTTGATACCCTGGATGATGATAACAATACTTTTGACGGCATGTTCAAAGAGTATCTGCACAACTGGCCGAGCGCCGACCAGTACCACACCGCCAAGGACGAATTCACACAAATTAGTGGTGCTAAAAAGTTCAATGGCTCGCCCTGGACCCGCACCACCGTGCCTCTTGGCTGCTTGACCTTCTCTGCCTGCCAGGGCGCCATGTGGCACGCCTTGGACAGGGCCATTAGCCAACGATAGCTCATGAAAATCGAAAAAAAAGAAATAAAAATCACAAGCGTGCTGCACACCCTCCCCCCTCTCTCTCTCTGTTTTTTTTTATTGCAATTGGGAGGAACCCTCATCTTTTATGTAGGTGGCTCGAGGGTCATTTGCGACAAAAGGAGCATGACAAATTGGGGGATGACCGTGAAGCAAGGTTCGATTTTGCTTCTTTTGGGTGATTTGGGGGAGAGGACCATCCCGCCTGCACAGCATTCAAGCGCCGCACAAATCGAGGGAATGAAAAAAAGGGGGGTGGGCCAATCCCCAAAAACCAAAAAAAAAAGGCACCTCATTTTTCCACCCTTTCTCTCTCTCTCTTTCTTTTTAATCACTCACGCTTCTTTTTTTTTTTTTTTTTCTTCGCCCTCGCTCACTTTTTCGTCTTCTTTTCTTTTCCTTTTATTTCCTATCCCCCCTTCTTTCCCCCCCTTTATTTTTTCTTTTCTATATGGGCAACACCTCGTCCAAAGCGACGAACCAGCGCAAACCTTCCCACAAACAGAAAAAAACGGCCAAGGATCATCAGCCGGCGCGCAAGGCCACCGAGCGCTCTATCGAGGGACGCACGTACCACGCCGTCGAAGGCAGCCAATACCTGCTGCCAAAGGATAATCAGGAAATCGATCGCCAGCATGAGCAGCACTTTCTCACCAAGGAATTGCTAGGATGGTAAGATGCTCGTCGCCCTCTCTTTTTGTGCCTGCCCCGCTTAAATTGCCATGAGAGTCGCCTTGTGCACCCCCCCTGAAACTTGCAAAACAACGCACAAAATCAACAGTTCATCGATAAAAGGACGCGACGCACGACGCACGATTGGCACTCACGCTTGCCTTTCTTTTTTTATTAGCAACATCATGGCCGATGCATTCAAAAAGCTTGATTTCCAACACGGCGGGCTGCAGATCCTCGACATGTGCTGTGGGGCCGGAACATGGCTCTGTGAGACCAGCCTGGATTACCCGTCGTGCCAATTTGTCGGTGTCGATATGAGCAACGTGTGGCCCGAGGTCATCCGTCCCGCCAACCTCGAATTCACCAACGTCAACGTGCTCAAGGGCCTGCCCTTCCCCGACAAATCATTCGGTACGTGCAAAAAAAAAAAAAAAAAATCGCAAAAATCGCAAAAATAACAAAAAACGGGCAAAAACAGCCGTGCTCAAGGGCCTGCCCTTCCCCGACAAATCATTCGGTACGTAAAAAAAAAAAAAAGAAATCGCAAAAATCGCAAAAATCACAAAAAACGGGCAAAAACAGCAAGAATCACGACTGCTTTTGCCTTTTTTTTTTCTCATCATCTTTGCCTGTTGTTTCTTCCACTTCCAGATTTCGTGCAATTGCGCTTCGTATCGCTTGCATTCAAAAACAACGAATGGGCCTTTGTCTTGTCCGAGGTGCGACGCGTCTTGCAAGATGGCGGCATCTTCCAGTGTATAGATCTAGACCGACAAGTCACCTCGGACCACCCAGACGTGCGAGAGTACATGCGACACTGTAAATTGCCTTTTTTTTTTTTCTTCGTTTTTCGCTGTGTTCATCTTTTTTTTATCCATCTAGTCGATCGCTTGTGCGCGAGTCGTGGCCTCGACCCTGCGGCGGGCGCAAAGTTAGACATGATGCTTAATGATCACGGACTCAAGATTCTGCAATCCGAGTATCGCGAGGTGCCTCTTGGTTGGGGAGGACCGATTGGCCAAGGATTCATGAACGTATTTAGCGCGGAAGTTCAAGGTCTGGCACCCTGGTTGAAGCGTTCCAGCAACATGGAGGACGAGCAATTGATCAGCGTCTTACGGCGGGCTCTCCGAGGCATGATCGACTCAAAGGCCTATATGGGCCTCTATGCCTTCCTCGCGCAAAAGCCAGAGGACGACTAAAACACGATCAAGCGCAACGCAAAGGCCACCCGCAGCGCGCACTTGCATGTTCCGCACTTGGTGTTCCCCTCCCCCACTTGGTCGTACCATCGATTTTTTCCTTTTTTTTTTTTTTTTTTTTTTTTTTTCTGGAAAGGACGGGCGGAATCGACTTCTCCCCCCACTCCTCCCTCCTCTCCCTTCCCACCTCTCTCTCACTCTCAATGTTCACTCTCCCCACAATTAGCTAATAACTTTTGCCTTACATCTCGTTTTTGATTATTTTTGGTCTCTTCCCCGCCCCGTCCAACCTTACATTCTACACACGTAAGCAATCGTCCTTTGGGACAACCTGCCTTTTTGCTCGATGGGCGCGCTGCGCGTCCCCTCGTTTTCTTTTTTTTCTATCTAATTTCCCCCCTTTTTTTTATTTTGCCCTTTTTCATCTTTTTCCTCGCTTTCAGCCGCCCACCTTGGCCCGCTTTCTTTCTTGACCTCTCACTCGTGTATCAATAAAAAAAAAAGATCAAGCCAATTTTTGATCAATCCAGATGGGGTTGTCCAATTGCTTGAAATGGAACCCTGTCACAAGGCTCTGTGTTGCTGAGTGGCGAACAAAAAGGGCGCGTCTTTTTTGTTGTGTCTTGTGTGTGCCTCTCGTTTTGTGAGACACACCCCAATGCTTCTTTCTTTTTTTACTCTTGCTCCCTGTCACAATGAATTTATCATCGTGGCACGCGAGGATGCCTTGTTTTTGTCTTTTTGTGTTTTCAACGACCCTAGGGGCAAAAGGAAGGGGCAATGGCGGAGGCAATAGAGCCGGGCCATCATGACAGGAGACTAAAATCAATAAAGTTTATCCAACAGCCGTGTGATTTCACCTCTTTTTTTCTTTTTTTTTTTATTCCATTCAACTTCTCCACGCGCCGACTGCCTTTTTAAACGGGGCACGCGTTCTGATTTGAGTTTGGACAAGCAAAGGCACCCCCAGATAAATGCCATCCCGAGTGTTTGGGTACGGAAAAGTCATCATGAGCGGCGATTTCCCCATTTTCACGGAAAAAAGTGCCTGAACCGCGCCAGCAAGACGGCACACGGTTCCATTGGATGTAGTTGAACCGCCGATTTCATGCGTGAATTCGTCAGTTTCCTGCCTGTTTTGGACGCAGCGTCACGATGAAAAAAAAAAAAAACACGACTCGGACTCGCGGCGCGTCTATTTTTTTTCTCTCTCTCCTTTTGCTTTGCCCACCGCCACACACATAACACACTCCTCCAGCCACACACGCACACCCTTTCTTTAGACACGCGCCATGCCAAGCAAGATTACAGACTATCTGATGGACTCTGACGACCTGCTGGAGCAGGTCGACGACGTTGCGGGCCCCACGGCCGCCGTCGACGACGACGAAAAGGACGACACCGATGACCTCCTCGAAGAGTCCGATCAGCTACTCAATCTGAGCGCACAGATCGACAAGACCACCACAAAAGCCACAACAAAGCGCACAAAAGCGGCATCACCACCAGCACCGCCCAAACCCGCGCCCGTCAAGGCGCCAGTGCGTAAGGGCAAGGGCAAGGTAAGTTTATACCTTGGGTCGGATGGGCATTGCCGACTAATTTAAAGGAATTGAGAGCCATTGGAGTGAATTTAGAGCCATTGGAAGAAATTGGATGGAATTGAAGGGCAATTTGGGGATATAGACTGACCACAGCTCACACACAATTGTAGAATCAGACCGTGTATTATGACCACGCGCGCACCAAGGAGCTGGCAGACGCGTATCCCGACACGTACTGGCAATTCCACGCCGACGCGGGCCACGGCATGATTAATGCAATCCATCAAGACGCTCCATTGCAGGAATTGCCCCAGCGTCTGAGTGATCACGGTAAAAAAAAAAAAAAAAAAAAAAAAAAAAAAAGCAAAAACAAAAAAAAATAGTGCATCGTGTCTCAATTTTTTGCTGGTTTTAGGCGCCGTGACGGGGATGACGCTGTCGGATGACGGTGCGCTGCTTGCGACATTCTCGTCGCACGGATCGGTCAAGGTGTGGCACGCGGCGGGCGACTTGCAGCTCGTGACGAGGCTGCGTGATACCGAAGAGACGCACATTGACGAGTTTTACTGCGGCATCTTCATGCCCGACGCGCCTCACCTCATTGCTGTCGGCGGCAAACTCAAAGACCGCCACCGCTGGTCCGCAGATGACAATGACAACCACATCATGCCGTGCCCCATTAAGGTAAAGAAAAAAAGACGGCATTGGACGTGAAAAAGGGCTCATTTTTGCTTAAAATACCCAGATTTTCAACCTACGAACAGGCACGGTGGTCGCGAGGCTGGAGGGCCACGAGGAAGAGGTGCTATGCTTGAAGGCAGTGCACTTTGATGGCGGCAATTACCTCGTGAGCACGAGCCAGGACGGCCACATCTTGAAATGGCACATGGACAAGGATTGGACCACTGTCCTTAACCAGACACGCATGCAGGACAACCTCACGTACATGGCCTTCACCGTCGCCTTTGTCCCAAACACCGGCAACAAGTACATCCTTGCCGCGTGCGACGAACATATCCGCGTTTACGACTTTGAGGAGAACAGGGTAAGAAGAGCGCATTCAAAAACAACGTCAATTCTTATGTTTTATTTTTTTTCTTCTGCTCTTGGGTCGTGCAGCTCGTGCAGACCTTTGAGGATATCTACTCGTCCTATTGCGATTGCGGCAAATTCATCGAGTGGCTGGACGAGCCGCAATACTGGCATAAAAAGGGCAAGGAGCAGCCCGAGAATGAGCAATATGCCTGGTTCATCACGCGTGGTGCCGAAATGTGCGACGACAATGGCGTTGGTAAGTGCTGACCGTGATTCTTTTTTTTCCAGATAAATCCCCTCGAATCGCTCACGTTTTTATTTTTTATTTTTGTCATTTTTGTGGTAGCCTCGACGCCCAACACGTGCTGTCTGCACCGCCTGGTGATTCCCAAGACGGCCAACAAGCCGTTTGTCCTGGAGGAGGTGCACCGCTACAAGCACGAAGAGTAAGAAGGGTCAATTGGACCGCGTTTTCCCTGTTTCTGACGCGGATTTGTTTTTGCAGATACCACGCCAACTCGTGGCTGGTCAAGATCGCGTCCAATGGCCGATACCTTGTCGCGCCCACTATTTATGGTCAACTGTTTGTCTTTAATCTGCTCACCGGCAAGGCCACGGGCGTCATCAAGAGCCACGAGAGTAAAGCACCCTTTAGCCCCCCCTCCTTGCCGACACTCATCCACTTTTTTTTTTTCCCCACCTCGTAGACATTGAGGTTCGTGACGTGCTCTTCCATCCGTACCGCCCGTTGCTCTTCTCGTGTGGCGATGGTAAGGCGTAGAAAACAAAAAAAAGACCGCATGTTCACCATTTTTTCGCCTATTTAGATGGCAACATCAAGGTGTACACGTACAAGGACGACGACGATGTGGACATGGTCGACGCCAAGGATGCAATGCAGCAGGACTTGAAAGTCGGCGGCAAATCTTGAAAGGGAAAGACGCAAATAAAATGAGTTGCATAAATTTTTTAAGTTTGACATGTGAATCTCAGGTGCAAACCCCAAGATGAATTGTCAAAAGCCAATCCGGAGTTGGGGGACGCGTCTGATGTCATGGTCGTGCACGGATCATTGCTCGATTTAGACAGAAAACACATTTTTTCATTGAAATGGCAAATTCAGAGCGAAAATCAAAGAAATTGAACAAAAAGATGGGCATGCAGAGGATGAATTTGAAGAGGTTTTTGTGTCGATTATCAGCTGTTACAGTATGGGTCCACTTGAATAAGTTCTCGTCAAGTTCTCAATAAACTTTTCATTTTTAAGACCAAATGTGTTTCTTCTCGCCCACACGACCCGCTGACCGCCGAAATGCGTACTGACGTGAAAATACGAGCTAGAAAACGGAGCGGGGCGCGATTTGCATTGTCACAAGCCATTGGGGGGCGCACAACACGCAATCGAAAATTTGGCCATGACAAGCGCCCAGACCAAAAAGTTGAAAATCAAGTCTCCAGAACTGCGCCAAACTTATACACAAGAAGAAGGGTATCCGAAAACCACCAAAAATGCCAAAAAAGAGCGAGGTCCATAGATTCGTTGACGAGCAATGGGCGATTTTAGATTACACTTAACGCGCGAATTGCACGGGAAAATCGCGCTCATGAATCTCTGCTGACGCGTCCACAAACAAGAGAGGCATCAGAGGTATAAATTTGAATAGGAGCCGGCGCGTGCAACTCGACGCTTGACGCGGTTTTTCACGCGCCGAAACTTTCCTATAGTTTTGCCGTCAAGTCAATTCTGCCATAATACATATTTGTTGACCAGATCACCGGCATCTTCGGACGAGTCAGATCGCGCTCTTTCGCCTGGTTCGCGTTTTTCATCTCTGCGGCCAATTCTCGTTGAGTTTACCTTGTGGTGAAAAATCGCGGCTTTTTGCGTTTTACGCCTCAACCAGTCAATAGACCCTTGGTTTTTATTGCTCTACAATCGGTCATTCCAGTGTGGTTACCATGCGGTTGAAGGGCGCGGCGATCCGAGGACCAAAATTGCACCCTTTTTAAATTCTCGACTGTACACCCAGGAAATTTGGTAGTTTTCAAAAGTATGGCTTGCGCGCGATTCATGGATCGTAGTACCCCAGTGGTGGGCTTTAAGGGCCTTCATGCCTGTTTCTCTTCTTAAAGCAATTAAAATCTGATGGTTGATTATGTCGCTCTCGAAAAATCCGACATTTGCTATGATTTTTACAAATTTAGCTGGAACGCTCGAACTTGTTGCATGATCATGATGAAACTGGCGCCAGCTGAAAGAGATACGCATGCGCTTCGTTTCATTTTTGCCCAGTGAATCAATTACAGTAAACGAGCTTTTGCCCGCTCTCAAATGTAGTCAAAATATCAAGCTTTTCAATATCGATTTGCTTTGCAAAGCATGCCAAGGACCTTTGATGCCACCAGTGCACATTACACCGTATCACACCAGCAATGTGCATACGCCATACTGTACGCGACCAGTCTTTTGTATTTTGTGAATCAGAAACGAGTCATTTGCGGCCAATTCCAGTAAAATCTTTTAACTCGTCATTGAGCTGATGGACTGTGCTCGTTTTTGGTATTACTGTATTCATGTGTTCTCATCGAGTCCCATCGTTGTATTGTCAGTTTTGGTATCATGCTGGAGACCATTTTGGTTTTGGGCTCGTTACAGGTAAAATTTTGGATTTTTGAGCGCTGCACCTCCGAATGGCCAATGGCAGTTGCATTTGGTTAATTTTAAAAGAATTCAGTACGTTTCTTATTTTAAATTGGATGGTCAAGCGCGCTTTTCATTGAAATGACAAGGAATCAAAAAAATCAAGCTAAAATACAAATGGGTGGGAGAAAGAGAGGAAGATGCGAGAAATGAATAAAACAGGGTTGATCTAAATAATGAAATTGACGAGTGCGCCGTTGTTTGCGACGATGGCGCGGCGAACAGGCTTGTCGGCGAGCCATTTTTGACCCTGTGGGGAAGCACGGACCTGGTCCTCGATTGTTTTTGGGTCTGTGGCGGATTGCGCGGGCAGGAGCACTGATAGGCGTGTTTTGCCATTGACCTGGATGACGCACTGGATGGTGTCCTTGACGAGTGCCTGCGTATCGACATTTGGCCAAGGCTGCTGGAACACGCTCTTGATGTTTTTGTTGTTGCCCGAGGCCGATTGCAGGGCATCCCATGCCTCTTCGGCCATGCATGGCGCCATGGGTGCCATCATGACAACGAGCGACTGCAGGGCCGATTGGTACACGGGTGAAGAAGCGGGCACAGAATTGGCGCCGAGCTGGTTACTCAATTTGATCAGGTCCGAGATGACCGTGTTGAACGCGTATGTCGACGACAGCGCGTCCGTCACCTGCTTGATGGTCTCGTGCGCCGATCGGTGCAAATCGCGTTCTTCGCGCGTCATCGCGTCCAGCGCAGGCAACTCGCCCACCGCTTGGCCACCCTGTGCCAACTTCATCACCTTGCCCAGCCACCTTTGCATGCCCACAATGCTTGCGTCGTCCCACTCGAGCGCCTCCGATGGAGGGGCTTTGAACAGCATGTGCAAGCGCGTCGCATCTACACCTTGCGATGCCACCACATCCTATATTCATAAAAAACAAGGTGTCAGAAATCAAAAATTGGCCATTTTTTTATCTTTTTCGGCTTACCACAGGATTGACGCCATTGTATTTGCTCTTTGACATTTTTTCGTACGAGACCAGCGCGGTCTTTCCAGTCGCAGAGACTTTTGGCGCCGCAGGATCTACAAAAATGGACGCGTCAATGCATCGCATGTCGCATAAAAAAAGAAAACATAAAACAATTACCAGAGACATCGACCTCGTCGGGCTTTAGGAATTGAAGTGTATCAGGGTCCTTTAGTGTGCGGCCTTGCACCATGCCTTGCGTGAGCAGCACGTTGAATGGCTCGCCGCGCCCAGGCAGGGTCTCGGCCGTGTCAGTATACGCGCCCTGTTTGTACAGAAACTTGGAAAAGAACCGCGAGTACAGCAAATGCAAGATGGCATGCTCCACGCCGCCAATGTACACATCCACGGGCAGCTGCGACGATGCCTTGAGCGAGTCAAATGGCCTATAAAAGTAATAAAAGTTGACATGATCCGTTTATGCGCGTTTGCGCCCTCCAATGAGCTTACAGGCTCGTGTTTGACGCGTCAGTGTGTCGCATAAAGTACCAAGACGAGTCGACAAACGTGTCCATCGTGTCGGTCTCGCGCTTGGCAGGGCCATTGCACCTAAAAATAAAAATAAACGTGGTCAGTGGGGGCCAATTGTCTTTTTTCCTACACCCTGTCGCGCTTACTTTGGACATTTGCAATTGACCCAGTCCTCGGCGGCCGCCAGTGGTGACGGGCCACGACCCTTGAACTCGACATCCAGAGGCAGTACCACCGGCAGGTCTTCTTCAGGCACAGGGACCACCTGAATAAACAAAAATGAGGCATTTTGATCTGAAAAAAAAGCAGCGGACACTTACGTCACACTTTGGGCAGTGCACAATGGGGATCGGTGCGCCCCAATATCGCTGTCGAGAGAGTAGCCAATCCTTGAGGCGGAACTACAAGAAAGAAAATCACGGATTGAGTCTCGAGATTAAAAAAAAAAGCGCGAGTCGCGTCGCGTCGCATCAAATGTGGTACCTGTGTGGCCGGGCGGCCGAATCCTTGTTGGACGGCGTCGCTGACAATGGCCTTCATTGCCTGCTTGGACTTTAAGCCTGCGTACTTGCCATTGACGGCGGTGAGGACGCCCTGGCTGGTGAATGGTTCCGTTGGGGTGTGTGGTGTGGCGTCGACGGGCTGGATGGCGGGTTCGACGACGAATTGGACCTTGTCGACGATGTTGTTGGCAGCACAGAATTCCCAGTCGCGCTTGTCGTGTGCGGGGACGCCCATGACGGCGCCGGTGCCGTAGTCGGACAACACGTACGGCGCAACGTAAACGGGCAGCTGCGCGCCACTAATCGGATGCTGCGCGTACAGGCCCGTGAACACGCCTTTCTTGCTCTGCTCCGCCTCCTCCATGTTTTGCACTTTTTGCAAATCGCTCACAAACGTCAGCGCCTCGGACGCGTGCGACGCAGGCAACACCTTTGCATTGACCAGCGGGTGCTCAGGTGCAACCACCAAGTATTGCACCCCAAGCAGCGTATCCGGGCGGCTCGTAAATACCTTGAGCGGCTCAATTGCCGAATTCGCGCCTTCCTGGAATAATAAAAAAAATAATCACGTTTCAATACACTTTTCTGCCCCCTTTTCTTGATCGTACCACTTTGAACTCGAATTCCGCGCCCTTGGACTTGCCAATCCAATTGCGTTGCATCTGCTTGACGCGATCGGGCCAATTTTTCAGCAGATCAATGTCTGTCAAGAGATCCTGGCGAGAGAGAAAAAAAAAAGGCGAAAGATAAAAGGTGAGAAAAAAAAGATGACAAACGCGCTTTTTTCATGTCATGATCGCGCACAATTGCATCCTCCCCCCTTTTTTACTTCTTACCTCTGCCATGTCCGTGACCTTGAAGAACCATTGGCGGAGGCGTTTGCGCTCAACGAGGGCGCCTGAGCGCCACGATTTGCCCTCGTGATCAACCTGCTCGTTGGCGAGGACGGTCTGGTCGACAGGATCCCAATTGACGACCGCTTCCTTTTGATACGCGAGTCCCGCCTTATGCAGCTGCAAAAACAGGAATTGCGTCCATTTGTAGTACTCGGGCGCGCACGTCGTCACCTCCTACATTTTTTTTTTTTTTTAAAAAAAGCACGGTCAGAGCCAGCTCTTACTCTCCCTCCCTCTTTTTTTTTGCACGGATGGAAAAATTTACCCTTGACCAGTCAAAATGCAGCATCAATTTGTCCATTTGTCCTTTCATGATGTCAATGTTCTTGACAGTCCATTCGGCAGGATGGACACCGCGCTCAATGGCAGCATTCTCGGCAGGCAGGCCAAACGCGTCCCAGCCCATCGGATGCAGCACCTGTCAAAAACAAGATTCGGTCAGTGACGCCCCCTTTTTTTGCAACATCCGCGCGTACATTATAGCCTTTCATGCGTCGGAAGCGGCTGAGCGTGTCACTGATGGTGTAGACGCGCACGTGGCCCATGTGCAGCATGCCGCTCGGGTAGGGAAACATAGCCAGCACGTAATAGTTGGGCTTGTCCTTTGTCGCAGGTGGAAAAGGAGGATCAGACGCCCACCGCTGCTTCCATTTGGCCTCGATCTTGGCAAAATCAAGTGGCCCTGACCGAATTGGCACTGAAGACGCATACCGCCGCCTGATCGTCGCTGCTGGCGCGCGCAGAAACGACATGAAAAAATAAATAGCAAGGAAAAGAAAAGAAAAGAAAAAGCCCTGGCCCTTTTTTTTTTTTTTTTTTTTTTTTCTTCCCCCGCCATTCAAACCCCGCATAGACCAGGGCAATTGTTGCATGATCGACGGGGCAATCAATTGTCCATGGGCTCCTACACACTTGGGCCTTGGAGGCCCGCACAAGAAACACGCGCAACAAGGAAAAAAAAAAAAAAAAACGCGCGTGTCCACGTTTGCTTTGGATGTCTTTTCCTTTTTGGCCACGCTTGTCCCACCAGTGACGATTCATTTTTTTTTTCAATGAACCAAAAAGTGCGTCACAAAAAGGAACAAAGAAGTCATCTGACGCGGCGTGGCCATGTCATCGACGGAAAAAGCAAAACAGGCACTCACACTAGTGGGGTAGAACGCACCTACTTTCCGGATGATGTCACCGTGCGAAGACAATAAGTGGAAAAAGCCGCCCTTTATTGTTTTTTTTTTTTTTGTGTCTTCTCGTTTGGTTTTGCATGAGCCAATTCGACCCTCTAAAAAAGCAAACAGCCTTGCCAAGACTGAGTGTGCGTGCGCACTTGGACCCTTGTTTACCATTTTTTTAAGGTTCATCGTCATCATTGCCCTCGTCGGAAAAGCAAATGGGCTGGAGACAGACTGAAAGAGGCACTGTGCCAAAAAGTAAAAAAAAAAAAAGAGAGACATTGGGCCTTGAGTGACAAACAAAAGGATCATGGAGAATGACTCTTGACGAGGCGCGCGCGTGCTCTTTTTTTTTTTTTTTTTTTATAAAAAGTCGATCATTTTGTTTCCTCCCTAAGTTCTTCATTTTTTTTTCCTTCTTTTTTTTTTTTTAACACGGTCCAACGCTCACACGCACCTCTTTTCATAAAAAAAAAGGCATCCAATTTCCCCCCTTCCCTCAAACCAAGGGCGCGCGAACTCTTGATTCCCCTTTTTAAACGATGTTTGGCGATCATTATGCACGGCTGGCAAGGCCCATGTATTTCAACACCTCGCCGTATTATCCCAACATGCAGAACAATCCATATTACCCACAGTCTGCTGGCATGATGGCCTACCCAAATTACCCGTCCACGCCCTTCAATGGCGCTCCTTGTAAGCACGCGCTCTCAGGGCGAGCAAAAAAAGAAAAAAAAGAAAAAAAAAACAGGGGTCGCAAACACCTCACACGCTCTTTCGTGTCTTAAAAAAATAGATACCTACCCGGCGACCATGCCGCCCATGGCCAATTCGTACATGGATTACTCGGCGCGCGGACACCAACCATACTACCCCGGCGCAATGGGCGGAATGGGCGGGCATTTTCCGCGCGAACCTTCCTGCTTTGATGGGTAAGAAAAGGATGATACTGTAGGCAATGGCAAAAAGAGGGCAATGCCAAGGGCGGCCACTTTTTTTTTTTTTTTTTTTCTTACGATCATCTGATTTGGCTCTTTTTCGTTTCTTCACCAGCTGCTGCTCCTCCAATTACGACTACTATGATCACATGGCCTATCCTGGCCCGCAGCCGACCTTCCCCAATGCCACTGTCGGTGTCAGTGGCCCCACAAGGAAGCAAGAACCATCGCAAGAGTCTGAATAAAAAAATGATCTTGGCCTTGACATGCATGATTTCAGAGAGAAACGCGCGAATCTCGCCAAAAAAAGAAAGTGTCCCTTTTTCGTATTCCAGAGAGAGTGGCAAGGGGCGCAGCAGCCGTGGTGGACGCTTTGTTTGTGGCAGCGCCGCCTTTACCTGTCACGAATGGCAATTCCCTATCCTCGTTGCCCAAGGATTTTGCTCTGAATTGGGGGTGGGTTGGGGAAAAATTACGTGGCAATTATAGACTGCGCCAGAAGCGAGCTGCACATAGTCATTTTCACCTGCTGCGGGGGTTGTTGCGACCGTCAAGCCTGTGCTAGGCTCCCAGGAAGTGTTCTTTGAGGGTGTAACACGTCGTCCATGGATGTAAAATTAATTTTGAAATGAATGGTGTTACAGTATGATACTTTTGTGCCTAGTTCCCTTTGTGATAACGGACACTGTATCATGTGTATCATACTCTACGGTATATGACATAGCGTCAAAAATCAAAGTCAGGCACAATATCGCAAAGTGCGATCTCCTAGAAATTTTACAAAGTTAACAGACACTGTGTTGTATTATTATGATAGCGTGTGTTCCAAAAAAAAAAATACGGGGTTGATTAGACAGGCATCGAGAAAATCAAAAATTACGTGTTTTGCGACCTTTGCCCACAGCTCGATGATATAATGTCGGACGGCGTCTTTGAGGTTTCAATTGCGTGCGAGTGTGCTTCTGCATTCAAGGCGTAAGAAAAAAATAAAAAAAGCGAACAAGGGGCAGGCGCACGTTCCCAAAAGCGGGCGGTGCACGCGAGACGCGCAGCAATGGTCGTGGAAGGACTCGGCTCTGTGCGACATTTGCACTGCGGCAGATGCAGTACGATGATTCTCATCAAGCAACGACTTTTGAGGCTATTGACATCATTTTTTATTGGAAAATGAAGAGGGGAGAGTCGAGGAGCGTGTATTTCTTAGATACAAGAGATGAAATGTGTTGAGGGAGAAAGATGTGAGCAAAGAGAAAAAGAAGAGATGCTTAGAACACGAGAGCAGCACCCTTGGTCTTCTTGTCACCGCCCAACTCGAAGTGCTTGCAGCGCTTGATGGGGAGTTGCATCTTGTACTTGCACTTGGTGCACTCAAGACGAAGGACAATCTTCTTGGTGGTCTTGGCCTGAATTCATAAGAAAGCAAAAAAGCAAGGCGTGATGAGCTGTCTCGTTTCATTGTCGTCGGGCAGGATTTTGGTCGACTGGTCGTTTTTTGCCATTTTTTTTCTATTTGCAATTGATTTCTTACCTTCTTGTGGAAGACGGGCTTGGTTTGACCACCATAACCGGATTGCTTACGGTCATAACGACGCTTACCCTGAGCGAAGAGCGAGGCCTTGCCAGCCTTGTATTGGGTCACCTTGTGAGGGGTATGCTTGCGGCACTTGGAGCCCTTGCAGTAGGTGTTACGGGTCTTGGGAATGTTGACCTAAGAGACGAAAAAGCAAGGTGAGTCACCGTGCTGAGGCGAGAGGGAAAAAGAAGAAGAAAGTGTCGACGCCGTCGCAGCAAAACCCAAAAGAAAAAAAAAAGGGCATGCATCCATCCATTGAGTGGCTCGTCGCAAGATGCATCCATCCATCGCTAGATGATATGCATCCATTGAAGAAAAAGAAGATGGTGTGCTGGATAGTATCGATTGATGCGTGGCGTGGGTGCGTGGGTGTCTGTGTCAAATGGGCAACAGGGTACATACCATGGTTGAACAAGTAAGAAAAGAGAAAGAAAGAGCCAAGCAGGGGCGCCAATGGATTCCTACTTTAAGCCCGAGCAAGGCCAAAATGAAAGTCCGGTCCGGACAGGGCGGGGGGCGAGCAAGCCATTTTTTTTTCTCTTTTTGCATGAACCCTGGCCACCCCGCCCGCTAAACTTTGCCCATTTCTTTCCTGTCACTCTCCTTCTTGCTATGTCCACTGCCGCCAAAGTCACTCTTGGCGCCTCCATTGCGTTTTGCTGCGCGTCTATCTATGGTGTGCACTATATCCAGCGTTATGAGCAAGAGGTACAGAGAGGCAAACATAAAATTGTAAGAATTTGACGTCACTGACCCCCTTTTTTTCCCTTTATTTTTGCAGTTGCTACGCCAGGGCCTGATCAAGGACGACGAGCGACGCATGAAAAAGGAGCAGCAGCGCAACAACCAGCGTGAGCTTGAGGAGCAGCAGGCTCTGCATGCCGAGCTTCTAAAGACACAAACCGTTTCCAAGCCAATGTCCAATGAGGCCGTGTCTGACCAGGATGATTGATACCCCCCGCTCTTTTTTTTTTTTTATCAAACGACGTGTGTCAAAATAAAATTAAACACCATCCCATCCAAATGGATACGATCCATCTTGGCCACTTGAAACAGAATTAATCACCAGTGTCTCCTACCAAATTAATCATCCACATGCACCATCAGGGGCGATACCAAACGTGATCCTGTGAAAAAAAAAATACGTACGCTGATCCTAACACGCTTTGCTTTCAAAAGATACACTCCGATTCGTGAACCAAAGCCTTCCCCCCCTTTTTTTTTTTTATCGAACGGCGCGTGCTAAAAAGTAATAATTAAACAGCCTCTTATTCAAATGATGTGATCCGTCATGGTCTCGTAAAAAAAAAAAATCTCCAGTGCCTCTGATACAAATAAATCATCCACGGACAGCCTGATCAACATGAGGTCGACCAAGCGTGATCTTGCGAAAAAAAAAAGCGCTGGAACAGCATGCACGACAGCGTCTTGCCCTGCCCAATGGCAAGCTCAATGGCATAAACCGATGCAGTTTTATCAACTTTAACAAACGTTCCGACGAGAAACGACGACCGTCTGCGCCCAAAACTATAAATATGGGCGCTTCGAGTTGCTATTTTCTCGCATCAAATCAATCATCAAGCTACAAGAAGTCCCGGTGCTGCTGCCCTGCGTTTGGGCCCCGTCAAGTCCATTGCATTAAGTTCGACCTGGCTTGGGTGCACTTGTCCATCCGTCCCACGCCGTCCTGGCAAAGCATGGCCCCATTACATTCCTTCAAACCCACTCCAGCCAACCCCCACCCAAGGGTAAAAAAAAAAAAAAAAGAAAAAAAAAAGGCCATGGGCGCAATCTGATTTTTCTATCTTTTTTCTTTATGCAGGCCGAGTCGTGTGGTATGGCTGCGGTAATTTCCGTCACAGTAATTGTCCAGCCACACGGTCTCATGCCCTGGTGTGGGGCGCCATCGCTTTTCCCCCACCCTCATTCCTTTCCGTTTCCCTTTTGTATGCCCCCCTCTCCTTCCTTTTTGCCTTTTGTTGGCCCCATCCCTTTCCTTTTTTTTTTTATTTTTTTTATTTTGACTTTCGTGGCCGGTTATCGCCGTGCCTAAGCTATATACACGCTTCGGTGTGGTAAGTACATCACAACTGAAAAAAATTGAGTCATGTAAACCATTGCAGACAGACTTCTTATTGGCTCTTTTTTTTTTTTTAAAAAAACAGTACCCCCCGCTCTCTCTTTTATGCATTTCCAGCCATCCAGGCTAACTCCCCTCCACAAAAGACAAGGAATTGGACAATAAAGAAGGGGGACCCTTTATTAAAAATGGCAATCTGCCGTATTTTGCGCCCTAAAAGAGAGCATTTAGGCAGATTCACCGGCCTTGAAGACATAGGTCAAGTGGCACTTGCCGCAGTATTGGCGGTCGCCATGGTTGGCCATGAAGACACCAGCACCGCACGAGCCATTGGGGCACTCGCGGCGAAGACGGGTGATGTTACCGGAGCCATCGACCTTGTAGAACTTGAGGATGGCCATCTTCACTTTCTTGCGCTTGTGCTTGATCTTCTTGGGCGTGGTGTACGTCTTCTTCTTGCGCTTCTTACCACCACCGAGCAACTCAGCGTTGAGGTGCAGGGTGTTGTTGTCAAAGACGCCATAGTCGGCCAACGCGCCGTTGACGAGGGGCTTGCCGGCGAACGACAAGCACTGGGCGTCGCAAGGGATACCCTCACGGGCCTCAACGAGAGCCTTGACCTCGGCAACGGTGCCCTGCTCGGACATGGAAAGAGCCAGCGTGTTGCCAGCGAGAGACTTGACAAAGACTTGCATATTTAAAAGGTTGGCAGATAATTCGATTGTATCAAAAAAAGCTGAATAGAATCTTCCTCACTATCTGTAAAGGGTAAAGAAAAAGAAAGAAAAAAAAAAAAGGGACATGTCCAAAAAGCCTCTTTTTTAAAAAAAATTTGCCAAAGGGGCGCCGGGGCACTGCGATTGCCGGACAAGATGACGAGCCTCTTTTGGGACTCTCCAATTCTCACTGGTTGCGCTTGATTTCACACAATGGCAAGGGGGCCAATCGCCAGTGATCTCTTCTTTTGCACTCTTTACTCTTTTCTCCTCCCTTTTTTTTTTTCTTTTTGTTCCCAATTTTTTTTTCCCCTTTGTTCATCCCTATGAATCCCACTCTCGGTAAGCGAAAGGGTCGGCCGCCAAAGCGCAAGCAAACGTCGCCCAACGACGATATCAATTTCTTGGACGACGAGAGCGACCTGTCGTTTGACGAATATATGGACAATAGCGACGGTGAGAACACCACAGGCAGCAACCGCAAACGTGCAAGGAGCGCGACAAAGTCCACGCCGTCCGGCGACATTGACAGCGACATGGACGAGACAGGCGAACAGAAAATGGACCGCAATGGGCACCTGTTGGAAGGTAAACCTAGAAAAAAAACATTGGAAAACGGACAAATTTCGTGACAATGTGGATTTGTCGTAGTTGACGTGGATTGCCACGGGGGTTGTTTGCCATGACAACCCAATTCGTTCTAAAATTTGCTAATTTGTCTCTTTTTTTCGCGATTTTTTTTTTGCATAAACAGGGCGTGAATACCGCGTACCGACGTTTGAGCTGCCTGACACAAGAGGCGGGCAGGTGTTTATGTTCTCCAAGGATCCTGCGGCGCTCCTTGGGTTCCGCGACAGTTTTGTTTTTGTGAAGAAGAACCCGAAATTGATCAAAGTGTACCTGTCTGACGCGGAAAAGACGTATTTGATTGCGAACAACAAGATGCGCGCGACGTTCCGGACGCGTGACATTTCTGTGGTGACAGCGCGGTCGGTGTTCAAGGTGTTTGGGCACCGAATTGTGAAAAAGGGTCGTCGTGGGCGCGACGACTATTATTACACGGGCGAATACGACGACGAGCCCGACGTAGATTCTGAGGAAGAAAAGAGGTTGCGCGAGCGGCCGTCTGCGCACCATCACCATGCACACCACGCGCATCACCAAGCTGCATTGATGCACGGCACTGCTCTTCCATCGGCAGGCGTCGCCAGCGCCTCCTCAGCCCTCAATTCGTCTCTATCGTCCGTCGTCGCCTCAGGCACGTCCGCGCTCATGCAGCCGGCCGCCGCTGCCGCTGCCACGGCCACGGCCAACCTCGTCACGCCCACATCACTCGCAAACACGCTCAAACCACTCAACAAAGAGAATTGGCTACACCATGCCGCCGTGTCCGTGCGTGATTTCGGCGCCCAGCTCAACGCGTACCGCCAGAATCATGCCGCCTTCTTCGACCTCCATACCAACGTGCATCAGATTCCAAGTGCAAATCGTTATTACGCGTCCACAGACAAACCGCATCTCAAATAGCACACCCCTTTTTTCGTTTTGGCCCGTTTTGTTCGTTCCCTCGCCCCATTTTTTTTTTCCGCTCACCTTTTTGTTGTCTTTTTACCTTGCTCATACCACATACAATAAAGATCATTTATATCTCTTATTGCCTTTTTAATATTCAAAAGGACGAGTTCGCGACGCGACGCGACGCGCCAGGAGACAAAAAACAAAGTGGGTGGGTGGGAATCATCAATTCTAAAAATGCTACAGGCCTAGGGTCTTGCGCGCATTCTCGCGCACAATCTCGTTGTATTGTTCGCGGTCCGTGCGCCAGATTTTCTATAAAAGACGCGTCAAGTGACGTGTTAGAGAGTGGCCGTGCATGTCTCAATTTAATCACTGCCAGTGGGCCATTGGTACTTACGCAGGCATCGACATTGGCGCCACTCTCATCGTTTGGCTCGGCAAGCATGCTGACGACGCTGAGAAGAATCTTTTCGACACTTTGGACGGGAGACCATCGCTCTGAGCTGCTCTCGTACATGTTAGGATCGTCGCCAGGGGGGTGCAGGATCGAAATGCACACCGTGCCATTGGCATACACGTTGGGATGAAAGAAATCGCATGTGAATCGCATCGTTGGCGGGCTCAATGGGTAATCCTTGGGGAACGACAGCGTCGCAGGAAACAAACCACCCTCGAATGGCGTGCCCTCAGGTCCACTAACAAAAAAAAAAAAAAAAAAAAAAAAAAAAAATAGAAAAATCGCGCAGCGCCCAATGAGCCCATTGAAATAATTTTTCTCCATCTTTGACGTGTCCCTTGGCCGTGGCCATGGCTACAATCGCTGTCATCCCTACGTACGCGATCAATGCTTCCCACTCGAAAAAGTTGTTCTCGTCAATTGGACCTGAAAAAGAGGGCGCAGAAAAAAAATCAATTTTCGCTCTGTTCGCCAAATACCGTGCTCTGCGATGCCTTCATACCAGCTGTGATACCCTCTGGAGCGTTCAGCGTCAACTCTAGAGTACGAGAAAAGTGAAAAAGTGTCAGCCAAGCTTGTCCCTTTCCATCGTCCTTGCGACGTTATCGTGTTTGTAGTGCACACCGCCTAGACCATGGCCAACGTCGCCTTTTTACCTCTGTATTCTGTCATAAGGCGCTTGAGAGCCGTCGATCCAGCGCTTCGTGGGGCGTACATTGTGTGTGTCCTGACAAGTAAAGTGAAAGTGTGGAAAAAAAAGAAATAAAACGCTCGATTTTTGTTCCAAGCTCCATCCCCCCTTTTTTTTTTTGGCTTGGCTGCCAAGTGGGCCATGTTCAGTTGTTCAGTGGCCGACCAGAGCGCCAAACCTTGGGTATTTCTACCCCAGCACCCCATTGTGGCAAACGGATGTCCCAGACCGGCGGTGCACCATTTTTACCCAATATACAAAGAAAAAAGAAAAAACGCGCTCGTCGTGATGAGAAAATAGTTTATTTTGTTTCAATTCTAGATGGATTGTTGCAATTGGGAGATGAGAAAAGTGACCTGTTCAGCGGCTTCATTGAGGCGCGTGTCCTGTTCGCCTTGGCCGCCAAAATGACCGCGATCGAGGTCGACGTTGAGGAGCAGGGGCGGCGGACGCGCGTTTTCGGCATTTTGAGCCTCAATGTCGCGCAGGCGTGCGACAAATTTCAGAGGTTGCCAGTACAGGACGCGTTGGTCCTTCATGCCTGCGGTGACGTACATGGCGGGCCTGTTTTTGCTGAATTTTGCATTGTCGTACGGCGCGTACGCGGCCATCCAGTCGTATGCGCGCGCGTCTTGCAGCGGGTCACCCCATTCGGGCACTTCGACGCTTGTCAGCGGCAGAGACGGATTCAACATGGCTGACAAGGGGTCCACAAAGGGCACACGCAGCACTAACGCCTTGAACAGACCCGCTGGCGCCAAATGCGCCATCCCGCCCACAAGCAGTCCGCCCGCACTCGTGCCCATCGCCGCAAGACGGCCCGATGACGAAATACCACTGCCCTGCGCCATGTGCGCCGCAACAGACACAAAATCACGAAAACTGTTCATCTTCTTGTCCAGCCGCCCGTCCTCATACCACTGTCGACCTAGCTCGCCGCCGCCTCTGCACATACAGACAAAAATAAAACAATTGAGCCAACACATCGCGCATTTTTCTGCGATTTCTTCTTTTTCTGTTTCCTTTTGTTACCTGACGTGCGCAAGCGCAATGACCCAGCCGCGCTCTAGCAAGGGAAAGTGCTCAATGCGGAAATCAGGGTCTGTGTTCACACCATAGGCGCCATATGATCGCATTAACACGGGATTTCTAAAGCAATTAGGGGGAAAAACACAAAAAGACGCGTCGCGTGGCATGAGAATCCAATTTGCCGATCCCTTTGGCACGACTTTTTACCTTCCATTCTTCGCCATGTCCTTTCTGTGAATGAGTGTCACGGGAATGGCCTGGCCATCATGCGAATCCACGTGAATTTGCGTGTACGTGTACTTTTTGTCAATGCCTTGGATGTTGTGTCGCCGAATGCATTGGAGTTTACGCTCGTTCATGTCGTACTCGTACGTGGCGTCGTGCGAGAATGGGCTCGTAAGGGAAAACCGGAATGTGTTTGTGTGGAAATCCTGAAAGATGGGCAATCAGCAAGAATGAGTTCATGCATTCCCCCTTTTCCTGCGTCAACACGCATCCATTGCGCGTCACCGCATGCTCTTTACCAAGTTGGAACCTGGGGACACGACGCAGCACGAGGTTGGCAGCGCAATGGCGTGTGATTCCTCGCGTGCAATGTCGTAGCACAGCACCATTGGTAGCCCATCGCGACGGCCATACACGACAATGTGATCCTGGGTGCAAAAAAGAAAGAGGTCAGCAAGTGGCGAGTTCATGAACTTGGTATGCGCCAACCTGGAAGAGATCCACGTCCTCAATCTTGTCGGTGGGCCGCATGTTGAGCACATCGCGCCATTGGTCCATGCGCAGCGCTCCATCGTGTGCCTTCATCAACTTGAAATTCGTCGCGCCCTGCGCGTTTGTCAAAATGTAAAACGTGTCCTAGAAAAAAAAACGCGTTCAAATCACCCTTTTTCGCAAAATGAGTTTTACCTGGTGGTGATCCACGTAATACTCGAGTCCTGGCTGTCGAGGCTGCATCAGGACCATGCTGGGCGTCGTCGTACCGCCATGAGGTATAAAGGACGCGTCCACGACGCGAATTTCCGACGAAGACAGCGAGTTGCTGTTAATTGTCACAAATTTCTACGAAAAATCATAAATTCGGCATGAGTCTCGTGATCGGCGTCATGCTCGTCTTCTTTTTTACCCCATCCTTGGTGCTAGTGATGTCAACAAAGGCGGTCTCGTCAGGCTCCTCGTACACAAGTACGTCTTGCGCTTGGTCCGTACCAATGCGATGCGCGTAAACCTAGAATAACACGCCAAGAGAATAAAAAAGGGGGTTAGGAGCCATTTTTGCCTTGACGGGCGTGCGTGTAGTACCTTGCTCGGGCGCAATTGGGCATTGGCCATGGTGTACATGACGGTTTCATTGTTGGCCCACACAAAATTGAATACATCTTGCAAAATCTCGCCCTAAAAACGCAAAAAAAAAAATCAGACGGTGAGCGTGAAGCTGTGCGCTCGTAGCACGTCAACGGCCACTTTACCTGCCATTGCGGCCGATTCTGCAAGTCCTTAAAATGCAGATCGCCGTATTCCATGCCCTCACGCTCTGTGTTGTAGGCAAAGATCGAGTGATCAGGGGACATTAGCACCTTGCGGATGGTCATGTTCATGGTGCGCAGGAAGCCCGAGTCAAGCAGCACCTCCTAGAATGGAAAAAAATCAGCTGGACGCATCCTTTTGCTTTGCTTCTGTGCAATTTGTGGTCTTGCCTCGGGCGCATTCCTTCCTTGACCCAATGGCTTGCGCAGGTAAATCATGCCGTATGGTGACGTCGTGCTGTAGTACTCGTATCCGTGCGACACCGTCTTCAATGGCGGCATCACCGAGCTCGTACGCAGCTTTTGCTTCATTTCCTGCAAAAAAAAAAAAGAAGAGAAATGCGCATGAATTCGCCCATGTTCTCCTTGGTGGCCTCATATTGCTCGTACCTTGACAATGACGCGATGCAGAAACCGATATTCTCGCATGAACTTCCGGCAATACCTGTCAAAAAAAGGGGGGTGAGCACAAGTGTCGGTCAAATTGGGCTTCAATCTTGTGCATACTCGTTTTCTGCTTGAATATACGTCTCCAGCGCCTAGCAAAGAGGGTTTATGAGTTGCTGGAGCAAGAAAAAATAAGGGAGGGTCGAGCTCTTACCGGCGCGGTGACATCCTCCATCCAAGAAAAGGGATCAGAGCGGTGTTTGCCGTGGTGCACCTGCATGTCCTCGACGCGAACAGGTCGTGGTGCCTTTGGACGCTTGCTACAATAGTGGAAAAAGAAAAGAGCGGAGTGTCAGTGACATTTTGCAGTGCGGGCGAAGCGTGTTCGTTGCTTACAAGGACAGTGTCGCCTTGAGCGACGAGAGAAACGACGTGGATCGGCGCGTGCAAATTGTGGACGGCGCCCTAAGCAAAGAGAAAATGCACAGTGAATATCGTGTCTATTGCTACAATGGCTTACAAAGCACCATACTTTGCAAAATGTCGCGGGATCGCGCGTGTCGCGTGAAACATAAAAAAAAACGAAGGGAAGAAAAGGAGAACAATGACACTTCGGCCCTGAAAAAAATAAACACGCAAGAAGCGGCGGAGCTTCAAATGCATGTTTGGTGTCCGCAGCATTTTGACCTGAAAAGACGTCAAGCCCCGCTGAAGAATCGTCTTTTATTTTGAAGCAGTGGATGGATGATGGACGTAGTAACAGTATATGGACGACAGCGGCCGCCCGGTCCGAGCTCTACAGAAGAGGGTGGATCTTTGTAAAGTGACAGAAGAATGATCGATGCAAGCATTAAAATGCATGCTACGATAGCGCGCTGCAGATCATTCCATTAAATGATGTTTGTTTTACGTAGTAAAACTGGAATAAACCTTGAGATCGACTAGATTGTTCTCGAGCAAATCGCCATTAAAAAGAACAGAAGAAGTTGGACAGGCGAGCGGTTGCACCATTGGAATTGCGGCCGGCTACGGCCGCCACATGGGCGTCAGCGTCAGGCCGTCTGCTTTTTTTTTTTTGCCCGAACGACATGGAGCTTGAGCTTGTCTCGTTGTGCGGTGTCGGAAGAATGACAAAAGAATCAATTTACAAGATTATGAACGTCTGCAAGACTGCAACTCATCAAATGACGGCTCTGTAGTAATGTACCTCTGTTGGTGTCGTCTGCGGAATGCTCGTGTCGGGTGTGACGAACTACTGTACTGTACAGTACAGTACTGTACTGTACAACAAGAGCGTGTCATTCATTGGATGGATGCCAATGGGGGCCAGAACATTGGATCTACAGTACCTACAGTAGTACAGTAGAAGAACCATTTTCAATCATGACTTCCATGCTTGAAGCATCCCGCTAGCCGCTACACTGCACAAAAATGAATAAGATAATACCGTATACAGCTTGGTTTGGAAAACACTTCATGGACGGTGTGTTCCACCCATAAAAATTGTCATGGCCGGGATCGGCCATGCCATTGGTGGCAACATCAATTGTCTCTTCCTTAATTTGTGGCGACATGAGTGTTTATTGAATAAACAAGAAGAGGGGAAGTAATTGAAAAGAACAGATGACAACGGTAAGGGAAAAAGGGGAAGGACATCCGCGAAGCGGGTGTCCTTTTATAGTAAATTAAGGGAATATTCTATTCTAATATGAAGCCTGCGGCAAGACGCGTCCATTTGGATGTTTCGATCTAGAATGGTCCATCGCGTCTTGGCAATTGTAGATGGGCGTTTTGTATGGATCCTGATTGGCGTTTTGACCTTATGGAACGTGCAAGATGGAATGTGGGCGTTTGGAAAGGTAGATGGAAAGGTGGGCGTTTAGAAAGGTCTATGGAAGCGCGAGGAGCGCCATCTAGATCAGAGATGGCGCAGTGAGCGCGTAAGAAAAGAAAAAATAAACTAGAGTGATCTGCAATCTGTGCTGCGGATCTGGGGGCCTAACAAAAATCCCCACTCCTCATCATCAATTGCCGCGTCTACGCGTCTCTTGTGCGCCCGGACCAAATGGCAGATGGGGCCAGTGGGCCTACAGTGACGGCAATCGTGGCGGGGGAATGTGAGAGGCATCCCTCGCGGGCGTGCAAGTCCAATGACCTCCTCGCGGTCACGCCTGCTGGGCATCGACAATAGCCGATGGCGAACGATTGGACATTCATCAAGGTAAAAAATAATAATAATTATAATAAAAAAGGGCCTTTTTTGCAGGAACTTGGGCGACGGTCGTACTGGTGAGTGGGTATGGGGCTGCAAATATGCACGTAATCAACCGAATATTGAAATCAAACAGAAATAAATGATCTGGATCAAATCAAACAAAAGTGTATGTAAAAGAGATGATTTTGACTACGACGCCAGTGTGTCATAAAATAATTCGGCCAAATGATATGACGCTGAAATCCAGATCGGGGCAAGAGCAGGCTTTAGACAGCCAAACAAACGGTTCTCAAACACTCAAGAGATGGCAATCGGCTTCATAATCTGTAGGATGGATTTTTTTGATCATTTTCTTCCCGCACGGAGCACTTGAGGGCGCAAACTTTGGCATGTGCATTCCATATGTATGAGAGACATCATATTCACGTTACAGTAGCAGATATCGAACCAGCTGTAACGCCAGAAATCTTAAATTGGCGTGTGTTGACATCTTGTGCTTGCCAATAATACGACTTGAGCTGATAGATGATGTCAGGCCAATCGCTAGGTATATTAGTTTAAACATCTTTTTTTGTCGCATGCTGTGCAAATAAAATGGATGTAAAATATGTGGTGGCATTCGATAAAATTGCAATTAGCCCTTTTTTGCTCTTTTTGGTTCATTTGTCCATGAATTTGCATCTTGCAAAAAAAATGCTCTTTAAGTCTGTGAATCAAGCGTATACTGTATCGCTCAAATAAGCCCATCCTTGGAGGTCTGTGGCCACTAGAACGCACACAATGCCGATTTTCAAAATGTCGAATTTGCCAAGTCGTACAGTCAAGGCGGATTTGGAAATGATATAGTTTCGGCCCCCAGTTTGCCATGCGAAACACACACCACATGGTACTCTCACATCATTGACAGATAAAAAGGCAATAAAACCAGGAGTCCATTGACTGGTTTCCGCTTAAAGCGCGAAAAGTCGCAATATTTCATCATTACAGTAATCATTTCGGCCAAAAAAAGACGCACGTTTTTATTGCGGGGTGTCAGATGAAGGGGAAACCAAATGGAGGGAGGCCAAATTGCAGAAATTGGACTAATGAGGCAGAAGTCAAACAAAGGACGCGAATTGATGCTCCTCTTCTTGAATACTCTCGCGGTACCAATGGAGCACGCGTTCATTTCGCTAAATTAAAGAAAACGTGAGCGACGCAATATTGAGCTTTTCTCGCTTGCTATGACACGTGGCTCCCTCTGCATGCCCTCTTTCTCTCCTTGCTTTTTGACGTACAAGATGTTCCGTCGTCTGAAGATGGCGCTCAAAGTTGGCAGCATCAATGTGTCGGCCACCACAGACTTCACAGATGGTCACTTTAATTTTTTTGGCCGGAACACCCATTCCAATTTACACTGCAGGAATGTCTTGAGACGCTTGTGCGTGTCAATGGGGTTGCGCACCGTGTGCAAAGGAGATATTGCTATGAATAAAAAAAAAGGGGGGATGAGCGCTGACAATGCCCGTGCAAGGAACAGTAGCAGCTCACCGCCACAGCGCTCCAGTTTGGTAAAGGCATCTCGAGGCTCCCGGGGATAATTCGTTGCAGGACGTTGACATGGTATTGCGCGACCGGTGGCCACCAATTGGCCTCATCTTGCACCCATTCAATGACGGCATGAGCTTCGACGCTCCAAATTGAATGAACTTGGACCGGGATGGCCAAAAAAGCGATCCAGGCCGCCAAACTTGCGTAATTAAGCCTGTTCAAGTCCCTAGAAAATGAGGGAAGGAAAATGAGCGCGACAATGCGATTGCCATGTCAGCCAATTCTTTTTTTTTGACACTTTCCATCTTACGAGCCAATGATGCGACCTTCGGCTGTACTGCATTGGCGCCCAGGAATGCGGGTAGAGACTGACGCGCATCTTGCGCGCGCTGCATGTAGCCTTCAGACAGGTGGTTGAAGGCTAAAAAGCGATAAAAAAGAGGGACCCTCTCATGTAATGGCAAGCCAGCGTTCACCAGTGCGTAGCCGGGGCAAGGATGGAATGAACCGTGCTGTGGTTGGAGAAAATAATACGCCAAAGGTTCAAAAGTTGAGCCTGGCGAGCCTGCATATTCAATGCGTCGCTCGCACCGAACAAATCGCGCATTTTCAATTGCAGCCAGGCCATGAAGCCGCGGCCCGTGCTGTGGAGAACCATGTCACCAAAGATGACGTGTGGGAGAGTGGCGTTGCCAATCCACTCATACGAGACCGAGCCGTCTGAATGCAAAAATCCAAGGATGATAGCCGCGAAGATGACGGTGAAGGCGGCGCGTCCAACGTTGCGTTCAATGCGATCAAATTCGCGACTGAGGAGCGTCGCGTCGGCGCGCAAACGAGTCGAGTCTGACTCTGACTCGGATTTGACTCGCTAAAAACGAGTCATGACCTCGTATTCGACTCGTTAAAAAGCGACTCGATTCGTATCCGAGTCATCCGTATCGAATTCGAGTCGGATGACTTGACATATCCGAGTTGATCCGAGTAATCGAATCCGAGTCAAATCTGACTCGGATGGCATGACGTATCCGAGTCGAGTCCGAGTCGATCCGAGTCATCCGAGTCAGCGAGTCAAACGAGTCGAGTCACGAGTCACGAGTAAATAAGTGCTAGTTCGAACTTGTCAAACCCGTCTCCATCACCAAGTGTGGAAATGTTCATCATAAGTGATCCAACGCACCTTGCCGTTACGGCCAATACCAGCACTAACAAAAAAAAAAAAAGAAAAAGAAAAAGGAGAAGAAGGTGACATTAGCCTCGCTTTGCCCGTGCGTGAATAACAATGCTGGCGACGCACGTCTCGCCACCACCAACAGAGCTGTGATGATCGGCCAGGAATCTACAGCAAAAAAAAAAAAAAAAACCATTGCGTCAAAAATCCAAAAATGTTAAAGTCTAGGTGCTTACTCAAGTGTAAAATGATTGACACCGATAAAAAGAATCAAATCGATCAAGAATGGTGCCTTTGTCACCTTGAAGGCAATGACAATGCGTCGTACGTTGCCGACGTTGCCGCCCGGTGATGATGAAGCGACGTGTGAGCTCGAGGCGGGTTATTCAAGGTATAATTTGCAAATTTTGGAGGTGAATTTCGGCGGCTGCGCCATCGTCATTGGCCTCGCGATTGACTGGTGGGGCGGGAAGGACCTGCTGCACGGGTGTGGCGTCTTGTTGGTCGTCTTGTGGTAGCAAAAGCGCATCGAACGACTCGTCATCAATCAAAAGTGATGCATTGTCGCTTGCATCATCATTGTCATCGTCCGTGACATCATGATAGTGGCTTTCTGTGCTGCCCGTATCGTAGTCAACGTACATGGGATCGTCATGGATGGAATCGTCGAAAAAAAAAAACGAGGCCGTGTCGCTCGAAACGTTGTGTAACTGGCTTCTTCAGGCGCGTCAGGCTCCTGGGACTGACCTTTTGAGAAAAAACGAATCAGCTTCAAGGAACAATTTTTTTATACAGTGTGTCATTGTTTTACCATGTTCCGTTTGTCTAGGTAGCATCGCCTTTGTTTTCGCCTTGAGTGGTGCTGACGGATAAAAAAAAGGGGGGATGAGCAGAAAGAGAAAGAAAGATTGAGAGCGGCGCACCGCAAATTAGGATCAAGGTGATCGTGCGAGGACTGTCACTGTGGACAATTTTTTTTAGGGATCACCATTTTTTTTTCCATGACCACATTGCCATTGAGAACGTTTTTGACTCCATTGATGACAAAAAGTCGCCTCAGGTGCTGTCCTCGTGTTTAAAGGAGACCCAACGACTGCGCATCGCGTAGACCTGTCTTGTACAGCACTGCAAAAGACGTCCACGCACGACCATTCCTACTTAACGCGCCATAAAAAGAAAAAGCCAGCACCACAGGCAAGCATATCTTTGTGGGACACCCATCCAGACCTGACAAACGAAAAAAAAAAGCCAAATCCGCAGTGATTTGATCATGGAAGGTGACACAAGGAGCGGCATAAGTCAATGTTGTCACCCATCCTGCCCCAAATTTTACATGAGTGTGCCTTTTTTTTTTTTGCTCTTGAAAGCTCAAAATTGTCAGGGTCATATTCAATTGAGGCAATGCATAGCGCGGCGGCTTGTTTACAGGCGCAAAACTGTCCAAGTAGACATTTTCATGATACCGCTCATGTTGCACGTGTATACACGCAAAACAGCTGCTGCCGTCGCTATGTCAATAATCTTGTGAAGCAATTTCGTCTTGGTTTTTGGCCTGCCACAGGTGCCAGTACGCTGCTGACAACTTTGCAGGCATTGTGCATGGCCAAATTGTTCTTGAGGAGAGACTGTGCGTTTGTGCACACGCTTTCATTCCTTTGTTCCACCATGGGGTCCAAGGAAGAGAGGTGAAAAGCAAAAATGTGTGTTGGAAAAATCTGGGAAAAAGAATATCCATGGTAAAAAAAGTGGCTCCGTGACGTTGTCAAAACCAGGGGTCCATTGACTGGTTTCCGCGTAAAACGCAAAAAGCTGCCATTTTTCATCGCAAGGCAAAGTTGATGAAAAGTGTATTTATATTGATGAAACACACACCATTAGAAAGAGTATGACTCGCTGCATACGTAAACATCCATGATCATCGAAAAAAAGTGATTTTTTGGCGCTTGTAACACGGTTTCAAAATCATAGGCAATATTCGACGCGTGATAAATCGCGTCAGTCGTCGAGTGACACGCGTCTATTCCCAATCAGATCCATGCACCTGGAGTGTCTCTTGCTAGTGGACACATTATACAAAAAAAAATCTTGCTAGTGGACACGTCAGTGCGGCTTCACGAACGCTTTTTTCCCGTGCAATTCGCGGTTGAAATTTAGACTGAATTCACGCATTGCTTGTCAACCAGCAAGTCGATCCCATTCTTTTTTCGCGTTTTCCGTGTTTTCTCCATGCCGTGCATCTAATGTGCGAGTTTGGCGTTATCGGAAAGACCTAATTTTCAATTTTGATTTGAGAGCTCGTCACGACTAAAGGTGTGATTTGCGGGTAGCGCGTCCTGGTGATTCGTGGCAGCTTGCACGTTGAATGCCACTGGACAACTCAAGGTTGCCATTTTATTCTAGAGCTCATTTTGGGGGGTTCAGTCGCATCCGATTGGTGAGCCTGGGTGGAATTATTGCTAAAACTAACCACGCATTCAAACCTTCCCGAACACTTTGTTCAATCGGCGTCAAGTTGTGATCGTTTTATTTCATGGACATCAGAACCATAAGGTTTAAATTTGACCGTGATCGGATGACTGCAACGCGAGCATTCGAGAATTTGGCGATTTCGTCATTTTGAATGCATTTGTCCAAGATCACTGATGCTGAGGCGGTCCAAGCTTCCTGTGGACGATTTTAATTCATTTATTATTCGCGTGGGTGCGCAAAAACAAAGGAAGATCAACTTGCTGCAAGTCAAGAATGACGCGATTTTGCGCTCTTTTCATTGTTGTGGCTGTTTCACGGGCAAATTCGCGTCCATGTCACCAAACATAAAGTTGCTTCTTCTGGATAAACGGCAAAACTGTTGTGTTCACTACAGTATTGGTCTGACAGGGGTCCCATCTGGAACCCGCGTGTGATTTAGCGGGGGCGGCGATTTTAGACGCGATTTTCGACGCGATGCCGAGTCCGTGGCACCAACATGATCCCCAATAGATGAATTTAAGACCATAGCGGGCAAAGTGACAATAAAATCAAAGTTTGAACATACCGCCCAGTGTAATGGATGGGAAAAAATTTCCTTTTTCTAATTGTTCCGCGCAACGTGTTTCCCAAACGTCTCTTTCATGCCATATTCAGGGACATCTTGTACGTGAATCTTAACGGACGTGGGCGGAGGGAAAAGTGGGGACGAATTAAGGTTTGGGCCCCTTTTTGCTGGTCTTGCTCTTGCGGGACAGTTTTTTGATTTACGTATTTCCATTCCCACCCCCTCCGCGGGCGGGATGATCGTTGGTGACGACTGACCGATCTTTTGCCCTCGATTTCCCCTCTCCCGACATAACTATTAACCCATTGTCCAGCTTCTTATCCGGGGTCATGGTGTCATAGACGCGTTTTTTTCTGGTTTAAAGCTCGATCTCTCCCCCCCTTTTTTTTTATCTTAAGGGTTGATGTACCCTCATTTCAAAGTCCTCCACCAACATCACCCATTTAATTGCTTCTCAGCCGGACGCGCGAAATTTGCGCATGAAAGAAAAAAAAAGTGTGGAGAGTGGGGAATGCCATTGTCACACCAATGCTCTAGATTGAGTTATCCCGACTCGTCCCAAATGAAGGTGGCGACACAGTGGCCCACGTCCCATTCCCATTGACAGCCTCGTTTTTTCCACGAAGAATCCATGGCAGCATGTATAAAAGGCGCAGGTTGCAAGCATCCAATGGGAGGGAAAACTAACAAAACAAGCTCAAAATGCATTTTGCTTCCCTGACAATCGTGTCTGCCTTGGCGCTTGCTGTTGTCCAAGCGTCTCCACTCCTTCACAAACGCGCTACATGCACGGTCATTGGTAAACTCACGTGAAATTCACGCAAATCACGCAAATCTCACCTTTTTTTCTATTTGTCAGATGACGCGTTGCGCATGGATTGTGGCACGGTGGCGTCTAGCGAATCGTCTTGCACATCTGCTGGTTGCTGCTGGTCTGCCACCTCGGACGGAAGCCCTTGGTGCTACTATCCCACGCCCATCAACACGACACGGCCCGCTGCGCCTGACCAGGCGACCGTCAAGTCGTGGCTGGACAGCCAATACACGTACTCGGTGGCTCAGCTCTTGAAGGCGCTTTCTCCGTCAGGCACAAAGACAGGCTGTGTCGTCGCGGCGCAATCGAGCTCGGTAATATACAAGAAAAAATCAAAAACTACGAAAAAAAGCTCAATTCTTGCTCTTTTTCTCTTTTCTTTTTCCTCTTCCAAGAATCCTGACTACTGGTACCATTGGTCAAGGTGAGTTTTGCACAATTTTTTTTGGGCTTCCTTCTCATTTTCTCTGTTTTTTTTTTCCTCTAGAGATTCGGCGCTCACGATGGATGTGATTGCGCGTCTTTATGCGCAGGCGGTGGCGAGTGGCAATACGGCGGATCAAGCGTTGTATAAGCAAAAGATGCTTGACTGGATTTCGTTTGAGCAATACCTGCAGGGCAATACGAATCCCACGGTGTCGATCACCGGCAACATTCTGGACAATGTTGGTGAGCCCAAGTTCAATGTGGATGGTTCTGCGTTCACGGGAGGATGGGGCCGACCTCAAAACGATGGCCCTGGCTTGCGCATTCATGCGCTTGTGCGCTTTACCGGTGCGTATGTGACGGCGACAGGCGACACGACGTTTGCGAAATCGCTGTCGACGATGATTACGCGCGACATGAACTACATTATTCGCAATTACAAGAATGCGTGCACGTCTGGCACGCCGTGCGTGGATCTCTGGGAGGAACGCAGCGCGCAGCATTGGTACACGCAGATGGCGCAGCGTCGCGGTCTCATTGACGGCGCGTACTATATGCAGACCTGGGGCAACGACGCGTCGCTCGCTAGTTCGGCGACCTCCGTGGTGGCGGCGCTTGAGCCCATGATTGAGGGCCATTGGAACAGCACGCTCGGCTACTTTAAGGAGATGAGTGGCATCTCCGACCGCAACAGTGTCGATGCCGCCATCATGCTCGGCTCCAACCAGCTGCTTGACAGCGACTACTATCTCAGCCCCTCCACAGACACCGTCTTGGCCACTGTCTTCCGCTATGCTCGCAACTTCAAGGGCAAGTTTATCGTCAATCAGAACCGCCAAGCCTATGCTCCTGCTGTTGGCCGCTACCTTGAAGATGTAAGTCATTTATGCCGTTGGACGCGTCTTTGTCTCGTTGGACCCGTCAAAACGCGTAAAACGACGCGTCTTTACTGCATTTGTCGCGGTTTTAACGCCATTTGACGCATTTTATGCAAATTGAATGTGCCTTTGCGTCGTTTTACGCGTTTTTGCACGATTTGAACGCGTATTTAACCACTATTTCATGTTTTAGGTGTACAATGGTGGTGATGGCGTCAACAACGTAAGCGAGAAAAAAGCACAAACTTGGTTTTTTTTTTTTTTTTTTTTTTTTTTTTTTTTTTTTTTTTGCTAAAGTTTTGCTTTTCTTTCTCCTTTTTATAGGATGGTGCTGGTCCCTGGCTTCTTGCGACGGCGGGTATGGCCGAATTCTACTACCATGCTGCAACTGAATTCTGGCAGAACGGCGGTGCCGTTGTCACGAGCAACAACAAGGACATTTTCGCGTACTTTGGCGTGACGGCGAACGTAGGCGACTCGGTGACGGGCGCCAATTTGAAGACGTTGGTGACGAACATGGCCGGGGAGGGTGATGCGTACCTTTCGACGTTGCAGCACTTCATGGGTAGCAACCAGGAGATGACGGAGCAATTCAACCCAAAGACCGGCGTGTTGCAAGGCGCGGCCCACTTGACGTGGAGCTACGCAGCGCTCATCACGTCCTCGTGGGCGCGTTCTACGTGCTATTCTGCTTTGGCCGGCAATTCCACCACCACGCCCACCACGACGGCCTCGACGGCCACTAGTACCTCCACCACCACGACGTCTGCGGGCGGCTCCACCAGCACTTCGCCGACCTCCACTACCGGCACTGCCACTACGACGACGACCACCACTTCTGCCACCGCCACCGCCACCGCGTCCTCGTGCGCTGTCGCCAATTCTGTGCGCGCCGACTGTGGCTACGTTGGCATCACCCAGTCCATTTGCCAATCGCGCAACTGCTGCTGGTCGCCCACGAGCGATGGCACCCCCTGGTGCTTCTATGCCGTACCATCGACCACCACCTGCGCCGTGCCCGAGGCATCTCGCGCCGATTGCGGCTATGTCGGCATCACTCAGTCCATTTGCCAATCGCGCAACTGCTGCTGGTCGCCCACCACCGATGGCAAGCCCTGGTAAGTCCGAAAAAAATGGGGGTTGTCGTTCGAAAAATCACTAAATCATATATTTTTTTTGCGTTTTTTTTTTTTTTTTTTTGTGTGTAGGTGCTTCCATGCCCTCACGCTCTAGCTGGGTCTAAGCGCGACTGCCCCCTTCCCACTTTCCTTATTATGTATACAGAAACAATTCTAAAAAATATACTTCACGATATGTAAAATGCGTACCAAATCCTGTAAATCGACTTTTGAGATAAAATCAGTTACAAACTTCGGCATGTCATAGCCTCCCTTGGCCAAGGGCTCTTTAGATGCCAAGCCAATTGTAGGAAATGGCTGGTGAGTTCCTCGTGGAGATCCAGTCTTTTTTAATAACTAAAAAGCCGTAAAAGCATTTTTTTCTCAAAACACACGAGATGGCGGTGATTGACAGATGGTCGTTTTTGGCCATCCGGGTACTTCCTCTCTCAGAGCAATCGAGTGCATCAAGTTTTCATCTCAGTTTGCTAGAATTGAGTAGCAAGAAATCGCTGATTTTGCAAAAATGCGAAAAGTTTGACGTTTCTCAATGGAGCACAGTAAACAAAATACCAATATCCGATTTGCCCGTTCGACGCACTTTTGAGCCTAGAAGAGTTATCTATCAATGTTCAAAACAACTGGTCGCATTCCTACCAAAAATAGATAAGACAATAAGATAATGCAATTTTTGCTCGCCAATAGCCACATGCTTCGTGCAGTTCTGCACCATCTAAAGTAATTATTATTGATCAGTTGTATTGCTCTTGTGAATAAAAAGGAAACAGCAGGACCAAAACACAAAAATGGGATCGAGAAAATGGTAAATGTTGTTATTTTATTATATTTTGATCTTTTTTCAATCGTTTTACAATTTACTAGGAAATCAGGTGATTGTACTGACGATTCCACGCTTCCTCGTTTGAATGAGCCCACTCTTGCGGCATTGCGATTGTTCGATGCCGAGCAACGACGATTTTCAAAATGGTGAATTTTCCAAGGGGTGCAGTCGAGGATTTGAAAATGAAAAATTTAGTTTCCCAGATCGCCATGCCATTCACACACATGGTACAATCACGTCATTAACTGATAAAAAGGATATAAAAACCAGGGGCCCGTTGACTGGTTTCCGCGTAAAACGCAAAGGGCTGCCATTTTTCATCGCAAGGCAAAGTCGACGAAAAGTACATGTATCTCGATGAAACATACGCCATCAAAAAGAGTATGGCTCGCTGCATACGTGGACATCAATGATCATCGAAAAAAGTGATTTTTTGGCGCTTGTAACACGGTTTCAAAAGCATAGGCAATTTTCGACGCGTTTTAAACCGCGTCAGTCGTCGAGTGACACGCGTCTGTTTCCGAACAAATTCATGTGCCTAGGGTGTCTCTTGCTAGGGGAGGGCGTCGGGGCGGCTCCATGAGCGCGTTCTTCCCGTGCAATTTGCGGTTGAAATTTAGAATGAATTCACGCATTGCTTGTCAACCAGCAAGTCGATCCCATTCTTTTTTCTCGTTTTCCGTGGTTTCTCCACTGCCGTGCATCTAATGTACAAGTTTAGTGTCATTCTGCGGACCCACTTTTTCGATTTCTTTCGGCTGCACAAAATCGCTCATTTTTTGATTTGCCTGTAGCGCGTTCCCATTGCCCTTTGGCGGCCGCACGTTCAATTCCACTCGGGGTTTCCAGCTCGCCAGATCTCGTTGCAATGTGTTTTGCGGCGCCACAGTGGTCAAGCTAGCCCTCTGCAGTTGATTTTTGCTAAAATTAACAATTTCAAGAGCAAACTCTGGGCAAACGCGTGGAGAAGCTCCCAAAATCGAAAGAGATGAGGAGAGAGGCAAGAAACCAACGATGGCAAAATTTCTTGGAGGAAGCTTATGATATGCGTTGACAAACGAGAAAAAAAAGCCAGAGAAAAGAACCAAGCGAGATTTTCGCGCGCTTTTCGCGCGACAAAGACGGGAGATCTCGCTGTCAGTCTTCTTGACCGTGTCTTGCCCTGGACCTACCAACCCAAAAAAAAAAAAAAAAAAAAAGGCTGGGGGGGGGGCATTTTTTTTCCCCTTAGGCATTTCAAATCGCAAGCCAGTCCCATTGAGAAGAAACAGGGCACCGGATTCCTTGGACTCAAGGAGTTTTACAAACGAACCAAGAGTGGCACGCTACCACAAGTGTCTATCCTCGTGGCCCCGCGCGACTTGTCAGGTAAAAAAAAAAAACGACCTAAACGATGGCGACTTTTTTTTTCATTATCTCACGATACGATTTTTTTTATGTATCAGTCAATCATTGTAATTTATTTTTTTTAAAAAGGACTACATGCTACGAGAAGAGAGATTGGAGGAAGAAAAAAAAATGGCGCGTCGAAAAAATGGAGGAAAAAAAAAGGCTCTATTTTGTGAAGATGAGGTCAAAGGCGGTGCCATTGACATCTTGCTGCTCGTTGGTGATGACTTCAGCGTCCTTTGGCATGGCGTCGGCGTTTTGGATGTTCTTTTTCAGGTTCTTGGCGAGGACGGGGTGAGCCATGACGGGTTCGAGGGCGTTGCTGGCGTCCTTGAAGCGGTAGTAATACTGGACGTCATCGGTGGGCAAGAGGCCGGCCTTTTTGCGTAGCCGCTGGACGCGGTTGATGACCTCGCGGGCAAGGCCTTCTTGCTCGAGCTCGGGGTAAATGTCAATGTCGAGCAAGACGAGGACGTCGCGGTCCGAATTGGTCTCGTACTTGATGTCTGCGTCGTCGTCAAAGTAGCGGACGACGTTGATGTCCTCCTCGGACACGGTGATGCCTGCGACGGTCATGGAGCCCGACTTGACAAAGGCCATGACGTCCTCTTGCGACAGGCTGGGCAGCGCGTTCTTGACCTTCATGGCGTCCTTCTTGAGCTTCTGGCCCAGCACCTTGAAATCAGCCGTGGCGCGGTACTTGACGCCAAACTTGGCCTCCTCGGCGGTCACCACGATCTCGCGCACGTTCAATTCCTCCAAAATGTACGACTCGAGCGACTTGACGTCCGAGTGATATTGGGGATCGCTGTGGATCACGACCAGCTGCTTGAGCGGCGTCTACGGGAAAAGATCGAGTCAGCCGCGTTGTCCTTGCCTGTGGGCCACCCTCATTTTCTTCTCCCACCCTTTTTTTTTTTTTTTTTTTTACGTTGAGCGAGATGGTCTTGCGCTCACGGATGGTGCGGCCCAATTCGATGACGGCCTGCATGCGGCCGACGGAGCGCTCGATTTCAGGGTCAAAGTATTCCTCGCGCACGGTGGGGAAGTCCAAAAAGTGGATCGAGCGGTCATCTTTGACGGACGCGTCCTTTGGCATGAACTTTTTGAGCGATTGGTACATGTTCTCGGTCAAGTAGGGCGTGAAGGGCGCCTAGAAACATGAAAAAAAAAGGTGAGCGGGCGGCTAAATTCCATTTTTTTTTCGCGTTTGTCGCGTTTTTCTCTCTTTTTCTCTTCTTTTTCTTACCATGGTCTTGCAGAGGGTGATGAGGACCTCAAAGAGGGTGTTCATGGCGAGCTTTGCGTCGTCGAGGCCGTTTTCACCCTTGAGGCGCTTGCGATTGAAGCGGACGTACCAATTGGTGAGGAGATCGACGAGGCGGAGCAAGCGGGGGACGACGGTGTACAGGCGATACGCGGCCATTTCCTCGCGGATGAACTTGATGAGGGATTGGCACGAGGCGAGGATCCAGCGGTCCATGACATTGTCGGATTTCTTCATGTCGTGGTCGTATTCAAAGTCCCAGTCAAAGTCCTTTTTGATGACGGCGGTCTGGGTGACAAAGAACTTGAACGCGTTGTACCAGGGCAAAAAGACCTTTGTGAGGATCTCCTTGACACCTTCCTCCTTGAATTTCAAGGTTTCGGCGCGGACGACGGGCGAATTGATCAAGTACAAGCGCAGAGCGTCGGCGCCAAACTTGTCCATGATGATGCCGGGCTCGGGGTAGTTTTTGAGGCGCTTGCTCATCTTTTTGCCGTCGGCGGCAAGGACGAGGCCGCTGACAATGACGTTTTTGGCGGGCGGCTTGTTGAAGAGATGGGTGGACAGCACGAGGAGCGTGTAGAACCAGCCGCGAGTCTGGTCAATGCCTTCCGAGATGAAATCGGCGGGGAACCCATTGTCGATCTTGTCCTTGTTCTCAAAGGGATAATGCTGTTGAGCATAAGGCATGGAGCCGGACTCGAACCAGCAATCAAAGACTTCTTCGACGCGACGCAAGGTCTTGCCGGTCTTCTTGGACGTGATGGTGATGCCATCGATGCTTTCGCGATGCAAGTCGGTGATGGGCTTGATGCCGCTCAATTCCTCGAGCTCGGCAATCGATCCAATGGCCACGACCTCCTCATAATCGTCGCTGACCCACAAGGGGATGGGGGTGCCCCAGTAGCGGTTGCGCGACACGTTCCAATCGGGGGCATTGGCAATCCAATTGGCGAAGCGGCGCTCTTGGACAAACGACGGCACCCAGCGCATTTCCTTGTTGCAAGCCAGAATCTGGTCAATGACGGGCTGCACGCGAATAAACCACGAGGGGATGGCGCGGTAGATGAGCGGCGTGTCGGAGCGCCAGCAGAAGGGGTAGCTATGCATCAATTGCGATTGCACAATAAGACGGCCACGCGCCTTCATGTCCTTTTGGATCAACTTGTCGGCATCCTTGATGTACATGCCGGCAAAGTCGGGCACCTCATCGGTGAAGATGCCAGTTTCCGTGAGAGGCAAAGGAAGGAATCCATCGACCGTGATCACACCGTGCGCAACACACACGCGATAATCGTCCTCACCAAAGGCAGGCGCGTTTTGAACAATGCCTGTACCAGAGCTGTCGGTCACATACGAGTCGACCATCACCGTGAACGCCTTGTCCGTCACCTTGTCGACGAAATAAGGGAACATGGGCTCAAACTTCCAGCCAAGCATGTCCTTGCCCTTGTAGCGGTCCAACACCGTGAATTTCGCCTTTTTCGGGTCCTTGTACAACATCACAAGACGCGATTCCATCAGAATGTATTGTCTGCCCGATTGCTCATCCTTGATCTTGACATAGTCAAAGTCCGGATGCACAGAAACACCCAAACACGAAGGAAGCGTCCAAGGCGTCGTCGTCCATGCAAGCAATTGCGTCTCGGGGTCAGACACCAAGGGGAAACCCACAACAACTAAATGGGTTTGTCAACCATCAAAAGAAAAAAAAAAGCGAGCGTCGTGTAAGTCAAAAAAGTGTGCATTGCTTGTCAAAAAGTGGGGCAAAAGAGCAAATGACCCCGCAAAAAAAAAAGGCATTGCGCGGGAATTGGTGCAGAGGCTTACCGGCAGGATCATTGACATCCTTGTAGTTTTGGGACGACTCAAAGTTAGAGAGGGGCGTGTGGCACGCGGTGGAATAAGGCATGACCTTTTGACCGCGATAGACCTGGCCCTTGTCAAAGAGGGTCTTGAACACCCACCACACAGACTCCATGAACGTGGGGTTGAGCGTCTTGTAATCATTGTCAAAATCGATCCAGCGCGCCATGCGCTCGACAGTCGCGCGCCACTCGGACGAGTAGCGCATCACAATCGAACGGCACTCGGCATTGTACTTGTCAATGCCCATCTTCAACACGTCGTCGCGACCCTAAATGACACATTTGCATGAAAAAGACGCGTCGTCAGCCCCATTTGCTCGTTTATCTATTTTTTTTTCATTTTTTTCATTTTTTTTTACCGAGATGCCGAGCTTCTTATCAATCTCGTACTCGACAGGCAGACCGTGGGTGTCCCAGCCAAAGCGGCGCTCGACGTGGTGGCCCGTGTTGTGCGCGTAGCGGGTGACGATATCCTGCAAAAAAAGTCAGAAAAGAAAAAAATGAGCGTGTGTTGTCAGCCAATGCATGGCCAATGGCATGGCCAATCGATGGCAAAAAGCGTGTTACCTTGATGGTACCAGCGAGCAAATGGCCATAATGGGGCAGACCAGTGGCAAAGGGAGGACCGTCATAGAAGGTAAAGGGCTTTTTGTCCTTGTTCAGCTCCAATGACACGTTAAACGCATCGATTTCGCGCCAAAATTGCAGGATTTTCTCTTCTTCCTTGGGGAAGCTGCAAAAAATAAATAAAAACAAGAATGCGTCAGTACGGGGCTGAAGCACGAGAAAATCGAAAAAGTAGCCGCGCTTACTTGAATTGACCGGACACTGCGCGAAAAATAGAATAAAAAGAAAAGCGAGTGAGCACCACAATTCATGGTCGGCGGCATTCTCGCAAAGAAGAGCGAGAAAGTACAGAAAACGTGGCAAAAAGAGGGGTTTACCGTCAGCCAAAGACATTTTGCAAAAAGGAAGGGTAAAGAAGAGGGAAGAAAAAATAAAAAAGGGTCTCGTTTGGCGCTGTTTTTATTTTTTTGGAGGCGTGGTGCCAACTGACCCAAATCTACCTGGATTTTGCCTCGTCCCGCAGAGAAAAAGCCACTCAACCCTGTCAAAATGATTCATACATGTCACCTGACCGACTCGGCCGCACGCCCGCGTCACCATGACATCCAATAGTTCGTTCTTACGAGCCATCTTGTGACAATTTCAGGGCTTTTTCGCATCATTTCTTCTTTTTTCTTTTTGTCTCTGTTTGTCGCCATGGCATGAAATATATTGCCATGATCATTTAATAGCAAGTGGAGGAAAGAGGCGGTGATTGGCCGATACGGGAGAAAGAAGCGCCAGAGCCAGCTTTCCGATCAGCAATTGATTCCCTTTTTCGTCGCCCCCATCTTTTTTATTTCCCCTTTCTTTTCGTTTTTTCATTATTTTAATATGTCCAAGGAGAAGAAGAAGGACCCTATTTTGTCGCTTGTGAGCGGCACGGTGGCGGGTGCAATTGAGGGCGTGGCGACGTACCCGACCGAGTATGTCAAGACGCGTCTGCAGCTCCAAGCGGGCGGCAAACTTGCTCCTGGCGAGGTGGCCTTCAAGGGCCCTGTGGACTGCGTCGTGCAGACGGTGCGTCGTCACGGCGTGGGCGCGCTTTACACGGGCGTGAGCGCGCTCGCCATTGGCAATGCTGCGAAAGCTGGTGTTCGCTTTCTTTCGTACGATCAGATTGCCAATCTGCTGCGCGACAAGGACGGCAAGCTGTCTGGCCTGCGCAGCATGATGGCGGGTCTCGGCGCAGGCATGATTGAGGGCCTGGTCGTCGTCACCCCTAGCGAAACCATCAAGTAAGGCTGGAAAAAAAGAAAAAAAATGTAAAAACAGCGAAAAAAAATGGGTTCATGAGCAACAGCACTGGAAAGATGACTCACGTTGATGGCAATGGGCACTGACTTGTTTCTTTTTGCCTAGGACGAAGCTGATCCACGACAAAAACAGCGCGCAGCCCAAATACAAGGGCCTTGTGCATGGTACACGCATGATTGTGGCCGAAGAGGGCTTGGGTGGGATTTATCGCGGATTGGGCCCTGTGATGGCGCGCCAGGGTGCGAACAGCGCCGTGCGGTTCACGAGCTATTCGTATATCAAGGGATTCCTGCAGCAGATGCGCGGCGACGATACCAGCCCTTTGCCCACAACACACACGTTCCTGGCCGGTGCCATTGCAGGCATCATCACCGTCTTCACCACCATGCCCCTCGATACCACAAAGACGCGCATGCAGGCTCTCGACGCCAAACAGCTCTACAAAAATTCGTTTGATTGCGTCGTCAAGGTCGTCAAGGCAAACGGCGTCCTCTCCCTCTGGAAAGGTGCCACTCCGCGTCTTGCGCGTCTCATTGTAAGCTGATGGATGCAAAAAAGAAGACAAAAAAACGCGCGTGTCGATCAAAAAAATGAAAAGTTGGCGTGTCAGAGCGAGTTTGCACTGCTTGTACGACCCGACGAACGCGTTTTAGACGCGTCGTTTGAGACGAGGATGCGTAGCATACCGAATCTCAACGGGATGGGCGCGTGACATTTTGAGAAATGGCGCGTCGTGATATGTTTTTTGCAGGAAATGCCAAAAATTTGGCTTTTTTTCTTTTTTGTGACCAATGACGCCTGATCCCCTGCTTTTTTCTTTTGCTCTAGTTCTCGGGTGGCATCGTCTTCGCCGTGTACGAAAAGGTGTACGCCGGATTGGACTATATCAAATCATAGATTTCTTTGAATTATATACAGAATCACGAAAAAGTAAAAACAAGTCTTTGAAAATATAAGAATTTGATATGATGAGGGAATAGCAGACGAGTAATGATGAGAGGTACGAAAAAAAGATAGAAACACGCACGTTGTCGGTCAAAAAAAATGAAGGCATCAGAGCGAGATTGCACGCTCGGTGCACGCGCGTCCAGATTTATCCACGACGCGTCATTCGTGACGACAACGCATGGCACGCCGGGTTTGCAAGGATTTGGACCGAGGAATCCCGAGGTTTGACGCGTCGACTGGAAAACTTTCATGCCTGCCATGACCGAGCGATGCGACACACGCGTTTTCGACGCGTCATTTTCAACTAGCACGCGTGGCATGACAATGCTCAAGGGAATGGATGTGTGCCACGCTTGGAAAGACGTGACGTCGTGACGCGTTCTTTGCAGACAATGCCAAAAGTCCGTTTTTTTTCCCTTTTTTTTGTAATCAAAAGCCCCGTAATCCCTGGTGATTCCTCGCTCTCTTTCTCTAGGTCGGATGGGATGACATCAAATCATAGATTTTTCTGAATTGTGTGCAGAATCACGTAAAAAGTAAAAAACAAGCTATAAAAATCTATATATACTGGTATGAAGTGGGAATTCGGAGTGGATAAGAGGGATGGAGTTTGTTCATCGGTCGATGTGGTCGAGTTCCTGGAACGAGGCGGTGATGGACAATTGGGTGGCGCTGCGCAAGATTTCGGGTTTATGGCTGTCTGGTTCCTTTACGATTTCCTCTGTGGAGATGGGCGATGTGGTGCGTGCAAAAAGGGTGTCCGACTCTGTGCCGGAAGGTCTGCGCATGGACGACGATGCCGACGAGTAAGGCCTGGGAGCCGCTGCCAGCGAGTAAATGTGGTGCGACAGGTCTGCAGACGTGATGGACGATTTGCGGCTGCTCGTTGGCTGGAACGGGCTGGACGGCGTCGCTGCGGTCATCGCCTTGCTAGGCGAAGCGGCCGCGGAGGACGGCGAGGCTGCTGCGGCCGTGTCTTGTCGCGTTGCCGCCGTGTTGATATGCAGCGGTGCCGGTTGTGACGTGTACATGGGCGTCGACGTCTCCATCCCATTCGGCGCCCGCGCCGCCTTGCCATTGCGCGCATCACCCGCAGGCGACGGTGTGCTCGGCACCACTAAAGTCAAAAAAAAGTGGAGATGAGAAATGGCGATCTTGCATTTTTTTTCTTTTTTCTTTTTCTTTTCTTTTTAGCTCACCCTCGCCTTCCAATTCCGGGGGCTCGACCCACTCGGTCGGGATGACGCAGGGGAACATGGTGCCGAGCTTTGCGGCGCGATTGATCCAGGAGGGCGCATGCTTGCCTGTGAGTCGGTGGCAGAATTCGTCGGTAAAGTGGTTGCAATTGCGCGTCAACAGATTGTATGTCGGTCCAACGTACTCTTTAGAAATGTCGTGGATCACCTGCTGGATCTGCTCGTCGCTTAGACGCGTGTGCCCGATCGAGATGGATTGTCTGTTTAAGAAAAGAAAAATGAGCGTCTTTTTCGATTTTCTATCTTTTGTCCCCTTTCCCCCTTTTGATGTCGCGCAACGCATTGGTACAGTACCACGAGGTGCGCCACACTCGCACAATGTGTCCAGGTTGCCTAGCGAATGCCCTCTTTGTCCTCTTTTTTTCGCTTTTTTCGATCTTTACTTGAAAAGGAGGCCGGGTGGGCCGACCTTGGCCTCGACGGCAAACACGCCTGTAATGTCCTTGAACTCGTGGCCGCCAAAGCAGTATTCCTTGCCGCAGATTTCCACCCCAGAGTGGTAAATGCCTAAATTGAGACCAAAAAGCCAATAATTGAGCACATGGCGGCGAAATTGGAGCGTGCCTGAGTGCCAATTCGGCTCCCTCGCTGTCTTCCTTGCAAATCTTACCAATTCCAAGGGCATAGTACCCGACCGCCGTCAAAAAGCTGGGCTGAAGCTACAAATACACAAAAAAAAAAAAAACAGGGGAGCATATATAAACAAGCGGGGTCGCGAGGCAAAAGCAACTCGGCCAAAGCGACATGGCGACGTGGCGGCGTGGGACCATATCGTAGACATTGACAAAGACTAAGAAAAGCTGAGCATATATAAACAAGCGGGGTCGCGAGGCAAAAGCAACTCGGCCAAAGCGACATGGCGACGTGGCGGCGTGGTACCATATCGTAGACATTGACAAAGACTAAGAAAAGCGACAAGCATCCGTGTGAGTTTGCGCAAACAGAGCAAAAAAGAGCGTGTGCAACCTACCTTCGTGGCGTTGCTCGGCGTCCGCAGCACCCGACTTTGTAAAAAGAGTCTTGAAAGTATCGAGCATAAAGAGGGAAAAAGGGCGGGGAAGAAAGGGAAAAAAAAAGAAAGAGACAGAATGCAAATGTGAAAGTGGGAGGCAAACAGGGGCACAAAAAGTCACCAATTCTCGCCTTTTTGTGATCTCTTGCTCGCTTTTTTGCCGCGACAACTTTCTTCCTCAATGAGCCCCCCTTTAAAGTACAAAAATGCGCTCAAAAGGATCCGCATTTATCAAATGCAAAACCCGTTTTCATTGATTTATTTGCAGAGAAAAAAAAATTAGATGGAAATTGGCTCATTTCTTGTTGCCAGCCGCACCACCCTCTGCCTTTTTGGCGGCAGCCGCCTCTTGCTTTCGTCGCATGATAGCAGCGTCACTAATGAAACAGGCATTGAGCATGAAGAGCGCCTTTTTTCTGCATTTCTTTTTCTTTTTCTTGTTTTTTCATTCTTACTCTTCTTTGCGCTGCGTCAAATTCTTGCCACCGTGCGAGGTCTTGTTCTTGTTTTGCTCTTGCTGCTTCTTCAAGTTTTTCAAGCGGGCTTGTTCTCGTTGGTTACCACCTTTTTCAAAGAAAAATAGGAAAACTTGGCGTCAATTGGACTGCTTTTGCCTTGTTTTGAGCATGATATGGTGTCTGTCGCGAGATAGACTTACGGGTCATGGTTGGTATAAGTGTTGAATGGAGAGGGAAAGACAAAAGAAAGAAGTGGAAAAAATTTTGCCCAGCACTTCCGCCTATTTGACTTCTTTGGATGAACCTCTTGCTTGCTACCCCAATTTTTTGAATCCCCGCCCCATCCACAGGAGCCCGGTCGATCCTTCCAGGTTCCCGTGGCCCCTGTATAGACACGTCGTGGCTCTCAATGGCTTTCAAAGGTTCTCAATGACTCTCAATGATCCGATATGCGTGTTAATGCTATTTTATTCGTGAATGCAGTGTGTCCTTCTTTAGTTGGGCATGAGCAACAGAGGTTGTTTCGGTCGTTTGCGTCCCTGCGCCTTTTTTAAAAGAAATAACAAGTCGCAAGTGATCAGAAGGATGCGCCATTTTCCATATTCTTTTTCTTTTTATTTCCTTTTTACCTGCCAGCCGCGGCCATTGTTGAGCAGCATCCAGTCACGGATGCCGTCGTCGGTCTGTCCAGTGGCCGCCAGGGCCGCGTCCAAGAGCTCGCAGCAGTACGCGTAATTGGGCGTCTCGTCGTAGCGCAGCGTGCGGGTATAGGTGAGCAGTGTCGCCAGATCTATATAAAAAAAAGGAGAAATTGAGCCATTTTCCAGCGCACGGAAGGTTCATGGGTTCCTTGGCGTCATTGTTGTCTTACGCGTGTACTCGTTGCATAAATCAGCGGCGCTGGTCGCTTGCTTGATTTCACAAATCTTGTCATATTTTGCCTTGTGATTGGATGCGTGGATGCCCTGCCAAGGCAGCGACCCGCGCAAAAAATACAAAAGCACGTAGCACAGGGATTCCAAGTCATCGCGACGCGATTGTTCTAAAAGATGAAAAGCAGTGAGACGCGTCGCGTCGCGTTTCAACCTTTATTTTCTGCTTTGGATGGATTTCCTTACCTCTGCCCAGGTGCGCATTGATGCTCATGTACCGCGCGGTGCCGCTGATGCCCTGGCCATTTTTAAACGAGACGTGCCGCTGTGTTTTCACGTCCTTGTACCGCTTTGCCATGCCAAAGTCGATAAGATACAGATCATTATCGCCGTCGTTAGAGCCGTCGCCGATGCCCACAAGGAAATTGTCCGGCTTGACGTCACGATACACGTAGTAGCGCTCGTGCACCGACTGCAATCGCGCAATCATGGCCTTGCCCACGCCCACTACCGTCTTTAGCGTGAATTGCCGGTCGCACATATCAAACAGGTCCTCCAAACTCGGCCCCAGCAAATCCATCACCATGCACCGGTCATTTCCTTCCTTGCCAAGGTAGTGGATCTTGGGAATGCCTCCTATAAAAAAATAAAAACAGACAAAAAATGAGCCATGAAGACCATACGTCTCGTGACGTCACGCGGTTCATGCCCTCTTGGGAGGGAGGAGTGGAACGACACTTACGAGCACCTTGCATGATCTGATACACCTCATATTCCTTGTCAAGCAATGGGACAGGCGCGTCGCACGCTTCAAATTTGATGGCAACGGATTGCTTCGTGGTAAGATTCTTGCCTAATGCGTCAAAGCACCATTGGAAGCGTGAGAAACCAAGGAAATTGGGCAACAGAAAAAAAAAAGAAAGTGACAAAAAAAAGAGCGTCGGGCTCACCTTCGTATATGACACCAAAGCTGCCTCGCCCAAGCAGCTCGCCTAGCTTGTGCTGAATACCGACAATTACATTGTCGCGCGGTTCATCATAGACGTGGCGAGGAGGCGAGGCCATGTGGGAATAAAAAGACGAAAACAGGAAAGAACAGGTGAGAAAAAAAAAAGGCGAAATCGAGAAAGAGGGAAGGCAAAATTCATGCCGCGCCGCGGCACAGCCGAAAAAGGCAGCTTTATTTCAATTTGGAGAAGAACGAGTAGCGGTCAAAAATGGCCTGCGCAATGTCCTTTTGTCTTGAGGACGGCATCGTCTGGAAAGAAATAAATAAAAAAGTCAAGAAAAATAAGAAAAAAGGCGTCTTTTTTCGTTCTTTTTCCCATTTACCTGCAACAATTGGTCGCGGCTCATGGCCACGTAGCCGTTCTTTGTGAAGAGGGCGTCAATGAGTCGCTCGGCGACAAAGCCCGCCTTGTTCTTGGTTAGCAGTGTGCGGCAATACGTCTTTAGCAACTTTGTATTCCGATCAGCCGCTTCCTCGGCGCGCAATGGATACGCAAACCGCACCTGGTCTCGCTCAATGGCCTGCAAATACTTTTGCACCTCGCCCACCGTCAGCAGCGATTGTGCTTTTGCGAGAGACAGAGAGAAGAGAGATGAATGCCTATTTCACGAGTGACACGCGCTTTGATCTCTTTACCATCACCGGCGGACGCGCTTTGTAGATGAGTTAAGAGGCGTTGGATGGCGTGAAGTTGAGTCAAGCCTTCATCTAGAGAGAGAAAAACGAGGCCATTAGCGCATGAAAAAGACAAATTTGGTGAAATCACGCGTGTTTTTTTTTTTTTTTACCTGCGGTCAGGACGGGGTGATCGACGTCCATGGTATCATTGGCGGCCTTGGCTGCGGCCGCGGCGGCGCGTGCTGCGCGTGCAGCATGTGCGGCCTGCTTTTCTTGCAGTTGCTTTGTGAGTGCCTCCAGCTCTTGCGTCAGATGCTCCTCGTCGTGCTGTTGCTGTGTTGTATCGCGTCTGGCCGATGGCGACGCCGCAGCAGTCGGCTTGACCAGGGTTTCCATCTGCTGGTCAAGCGATGCAAGCTCGGATTCCTTCAAATATGACAAATTACGTGAGAAAACGCGCCGCACGTGAATTTTCCCCTTTTCTATTTTTACTAAATCCATGATCTTGAGGTCGTAATCGGTGCTGTCCCGCTGCAGTGTCTCCTGGCGCAGCTGGTAGCGCTTGACGCGTTTCTGCATTTCCTGGATTTTGAGCTGATCTTCCTTGGTCATGGATGTTTGCACTTGCTGGTGCAGCATCTGCGCGTGCTTTTGGTTCTGGAGCACCTTGTCCTGGATCTCCACCTAACAAAGAAGAAAAACAGAAGGACCTGTCAAGGTGCACGCCTTATTTTTCTGGGCGGATATCTTACCTTTTGCTCCATACCGCGGACAGTCGCGCCGAGGTGGTTGATCAGCTCGCTTGCGCGATCGAGGAGAAGGTCCAATTGCGGCTGCCCCTCTCTGGCAACGGCAACACGCGCGTCGGCAATATCCTGTTCGGTCATCAGCTCGTGTGTCTGACCAAAAATAAAAAAAAAAGTCGTGCCGTGAGCAAATGGATCTCGCGCTCGCCCCAATTGGACCGTCTTTCTTACGCGTGTCAGCTTTGTGGCTGCTATCAAACGTGGTAGATTCGGCATGGCCGCTTGCAGCGTGCTCACCGTGCCTGAGAGCTGCGAAAAAAAAGGGGGGGAGGCATTAGAGTTGCTCCTTTGGGCATAATACAAAAGCGGCTTACCGTCTTGACAGAGGCTGAAAGCAGCGCTCTGGACCCTCGCAGGTTGTCCATCATGCTCTTGACTTCGGCATCGCGGTCAATGGGCTCGAGATTGATGGGCTAAAAAGAAAGAATGAGCATAAACAGCCACAAACAGCAGCAAAACAAGCGGGCTGGGAAGCGCTTTACAGGTGGGAATCCTTGGCCATGCAGCATGCTGAAGCTGTCTGGGAAGCTCTCCATGCTGTCGTCGTCAATGCGCGGCCTTTTATTGGGATGTCGGTGGCGTTCGCCCATCGTAGCAGCGTGTAAAGTGTGAAAGGAGTGGCGCAGGGGAAAGAAAAAAGGGGAAGAAAGAGGAATAGCGGCTGCAAACAGGAGACGCGCTCCTTGCTGTTTTTTATTTTTCAAACTCCGCGTTTGCCTGCGCGCTTAAAAAAAATGCGACGAAACAAGCTTTTGACCAGGTTTTTGTATCCAACTCACTGCAGGCGATTTGTATTTCTATGGCTGCAGGCACGCGCTACGCAATAAAAAACAGAGATTGATTCGTTGGTTGTCGAGAAAATCGTAATTAGTGCGTTTTTGTTGTTTTGTCATATGTTTGTCCATGAATTTTCAACCAAGAAGTACACTGGCACATTGGCATCGACGATTCCAGGTCTTCTCGTTCGAATGAGCCTGACCCCGGGTGACTGCGGCCACGAGATGATGCGCAAGGGTGAATTTTGAAAACCGCAATTTTGGCAAGGGGTACAGTCGAGGATTTGAAAAGTGTCAAATTTAGTCCTCAGATCGCCACGCCATTCAACCATAAGGTGCGCGACTCTCATTCGCGGACAAGAACGAAAGAAAAACCTGGGGTCCATTGACTAGTTTTCGCGTAAACCGCAATTTGCTTTTTATTTTCTCTACAAGGCGTACTCGACGAAAACTGGCCGCAGATCCTCGAAACGCGGACCACAAGAAAGAGCACGGTCTGGCGCGTATGTGGGTCTCGATGATCAATGGAAAAAACGAGCTCCGGGCAGATTTGACGCGAACGGCCCGTTTGCGGGTCAACTTGAACGCGTGATTAAGCGCGTCAAACGTCGAGTGCCACGCGTCTGTTTCCTATCATCCATGCCCCCGGCCTGTCTCTTACGAATGGACACGCCAGCGCGGCTCTATGGGCGCGTCCTTCAAGTGCAATTCGCCTTTGAAATAAAATCTAAAACTGCTCTTTGCTCGTCTACGCGCCAATAGATCAAGCTCTTTTTTGGTCTTTTTCGTGGTTTCTCCATGAGGTGCTTCTCGTGAGTTAGTTTGGCGCAATTCTGGAGACCTCTTTTTTCGATTTTGGTTTGAGAGCTCGCCACGGCTAAAATATTGATTTGGGGATTGCGCATCCCGATGATTAGTGATGATCTGTAAATTGAGTCCCACTTGAGGTTTTCTAGCTCATCATTCCATGCTGGGATGCGTTCCAATGCTCCACAGTGACTGACGCGTGAGTTACAGCTGATTACGGTTAAAATTAGCCTTTTATTGAATTTCTTCTGGACAACTTGTTCAAATGGTCTCAAAACCATACTAGCCTTTTAATGCACATGAGGAGCAACAAGTTCAAATTTGGAAGAGACTGAATGATGATAATGCAACGCCAGCAAACGCGAATTAGCGTGATTTGGCCAATTTGATGCACGTTTCTTCTTTATCACTTGAGCTGAGAGGCCGCCAATGTCACCTTCCATAATTTAACCTCGTTAGGCGCGTGCCGTGCATTAAACGATGCTTAGCCTAGTTGAATCCTGAGAAAATTCGTGTTTAGAGCATTGTTCATCTACTTTTGCTGTTTCGGGACGATTTTGCAGCCTAGGGTTATGAAACACAGGCTTTTTTTGGTCGGGCGTGTGATGTGAATAAGGGCAGCAGTCGTGGATCGAGGCAGCCATCGGACATGTATTTTTAGATTTGACAAGGGGGAGGGAAACAGATCGATTTTGGCCGTGCCTGATGCGGCAGACGCGCCTTCCGAGAGTCACTTGGTCGTGACACATTTTTATCGCAACCGTGAGCATCGCTGGGGCGTGGAAAAGCAGGGTCTGGGTCCTAAAAGCAAGATCAAGCTTTTGAACGCGTCGTAAACAGCCATTGAACAGCACGACGGCTACAAACGCATTGCAAATGGCGTTGCCATGATCCACGGAAAGGTTCTACGGGCCGGCGAGCCGCGTGCAAATCGGTGTGTCTGGCCATTGGTCGTCGATGCGCGGCCTAAAAAGGATCTTGGCATTTTGACATGACAAAAACTCATGGACTCCGTCCTTTTTTTTGTTTTGCAAGGGGCCCCCTTTCCTTAATGTTCTCAAAAGGCCAAGTGAGAATGTCGCGGCGGTCAGGTTCATGGAAAATCCCGGGGCGGCCGTGCCATGGGCCGCAAATGGCCGCAAATGGCACGCCCGCAGCTTTTACCCCGCGTCTCTCCACTTTTTTTTTTAGACCCGCGGAGCTTTACGGCATGGAAGGAACGTTTCGGAACCGCGTCGGCCGCACGTGAATTCGCGCCTAATTCGCACGCCCTCAGTTTGACAGATCACGAAAAAATAAGAAAACACGGAATTGGCGCTGGATCCACGGAACCATCGTAGGTCAACGACGCTGCAAGGCATGTTAAAGACACACAAGAATGAATTGGGACAACAAGGATGTTTTAATTGGGGATGATATGTGTTTTTTGTACAGCTAAAAGAGGGATAATTTGTTTGATCATATACAAGAGGGGATCAAGCGCCTTAGTTCTTCTCGGAAATGTAGACCAACAAGTCGACGACGCGGGTGGAGTAGCCGAACTCGTTATCGTACCAAGAGACGAGCTGTTGCAAAGAAAGAAAAAGAAAAAAATGAGTGACCACGCCTCTTTTCACTGGTTTGACGCGTTTCTTACCTTGACAAAGTTGTCGGACAAGGAGATACCGGCCTTGGCATCGAAGATGGACGAACGGGCATCACCGACAAAGTCAGTGGAGACGACGTCATCCTCGGTGTAGCCCAAGATACCGGCAAGAGGGCCTTCCTCGGAAGCCTTCTTGATGGTAGCCTTGATTTGCTCGTACGAGGCAGGCTTCTCGATGCGGACGGTCAAGTCGACAACGGAAACATCACTATGAGCATGAAACAAGAAATAAAAATGAGCTCAGGGCATGCAATTTTTGTTTGCAATGTGTTTCACTTACGGAGTCTAATGGAACCAAGTGGAAGCAAAGCCGAGGATCAAAAAAAGAAGGTGAGTATAATTTTTAGGGTTCCGTCGTCATGCCCCCCATTCACGGACGAGGACTCGTCACACACAAAATGCCACCCCCCTGGTCAATCCCCTTTTTTTCGTCTCTTAAATGATCACTTACAGGGACACGGAAGGCCATGCCGGTCAACTTGCCGTTCAAGTGGGGAATGACCTTGCCAACGGCCTTGGCGGCACCAGTAGACGAAGGAATAATGTTGGCGCTTTTTTTTTTGTTTTTGTTGGAAAAACAAAAAGAAAATGAGTTTCCAGAAACATGATGTGAATGCAGCGAATCAATTCTTACCCAGCACCGCGGCCACCGCGCCAGTCCTTGCCAGAGGGACCATCGACGGTCTTTTGGGTGGCGGTGGTGGCGTGGACAGTGGTCATCAAGCCCTCGACGATGGTGAAGTTGTCGTCAATGACCTTGGCGAGGGGAGCCAAGCAGTTGGTGGTGCACGAGGCGTTGGAGATGATGTCATACTCGGGCTTGTACGAGTCGTGGTTGACACCGACGACGAACATGGGGGCATCAGCCGAGGGGGCGGAGATGACGACCTTCTTGGCGCCACCGACCAAGTGAGCCTTGGCCTTGTCAATGGTGGTGAAGACACCAGTGGACTCAACGACGTGGGTCGCGCCGTCCTTGCCCCAGGGAATCTGCGAGGGGTCACGCTCGGCGTGGACAGTGATGGGCTTGCCATTGACAACGAGCTTGCCATCCTTGGCCTCGACGGTGCCCTTGAAGCGGCCGTGGGTAGAGTCATACTTGAACATGTAGACCATGTAGTCAAGGTCAATGAAGGGGTCGTTGATGGAAACAACCTGAACCTTGGGGTTCTCGAGAGCAGCGCGGAGCACAATGCGGCCAATGCGACCGAAACTGATGGAAAAGAGAAAAATGAGTAACCCGCGCATCTCGCTCCTCCCCCCTTCCTCATTGACGCGTCGTTGCCCTCTCTTTGTTGTCCTTGGCTCCTTGTGACTTACCCGTTAATACCAACTTGGACCATGGTGTATAGAATGTGTGTGTGTGAAGAGTTGAGAGAAAAAAAAAAAAAAGAAAAGAAAAGAAACGTCCGCGGTCCCCCGTTGGGGGTTCTCTTTTTATAGCTGCCCTGTGTGGGAAATTGAAAAGCAGCCAACTAAAAAAAATAAAAACGTGACAGGATCCCCGTTGATAGAGTCACGTACCTTTTTTGCACAACCCCCCTTGCTGTGCGCCCTTTTTGGCCAACAACAACAAACCAGGTTGCATTTTTTGCATGGGCCACGGTTGTCGGATTGCGTGCGCACGCTACTCTTTTTTATTTTTCCCCACGTTCTATCGTGCGTCTTTCTTTACATGAGGTGACTCTTTTTTTTTTCTTTGTTTTTGCTTGGATTTGCACTTTACGCGCCCCGCTGGGCTCTAATCCACGACAGCTGATTGGCCATGTGGCGAAAAGACCCTGCGTGTGTATCGCCCTTGATCGTTCCATTATCTACGCTTGATCAGTCCCCAACAAAAGCGGCACAGAAAAAGAAAAAAATCGAATAAAGAGCACAAATGGTCATGCTGGGATGCCAGCAGGATCACCCCACATTGAAAAATTCGTGACGTAGTTGAGGATCATCCACAATCAATTGAACAAATAGAGAAAAGAATCAATTGGGCAGCCACGGGGTGACAAATAGTGCCAGATGACAAATGCATTGACATGTTTCTTTCTGTCTCGCCTTTATTATCGCACTGATAATCGCTCCCGCCTATCCACGTGGGGGATGCAGCACACCGTGTCATGCGCCGAGTGCTGCGACCACTTTCTCCACTCGGGGTTCATGCAAATCCTCGGCTTTATTGCTTTTTTGGATGCGGGCTTGAAACTTGGGGGGAGGAGGGAGCATGTACAAATGGGACTAGAGGGCAGAAAAAAAAAGGGAGGTGGGGGAAGGAACAAGTACGTAAGAGGTAATGAAAAGAACGCGGGGAGGGGATGAACCGGGTATATGATAAGTGAGGCAATGGCTCCATTATGATTTTCATTCAATGGTGGCGACCATCGCGTCGACAATTTGGTCAATACGCTCGACCCAGACGTGTTTATGGTCAGACGATGCGCGATGCAATTGGTTTGTGAGATGTTGCTTCCAGTCGATGAGGGATTGCGCGGCAATGGCTGGTTTTGGCGGGCGGATGTTGACGACCTGCGACGCAGTGTGTGCAAGGTCGATGCGCAACGACGTCTGCTGCATGAATGCGCGCCAGAGCCATGACACCATGATACACAGCCGCCAGACATTGTAGGCGGACAATGGCCGCGCCTCGATCTTGAACACGTGGTCTTGCAGCACCGCGGCCGTCATCCTGCCGCGCGGCAGCCTCACACGCTTGTACGATTCGGCATTGCAATGCTTCTCGTCCTGCAGAAACATGTCGCAAAGCTGTAAAATGAACAAAGGATACTGCACGGCCCGCAGCAGCTGCTGAAGCACCTCCATATCGTCCACCGCCATGAATGCCTGGTACGTCTGTTCCAACAGGTACGTCCCACGCACCAATTCGTTGCCAGACAGCGCCAACGTGATGAGCTAGTTGAATATCCAGGAAAAAAATCCGACGCGTCAGAAATCTTTTTTTTTTTTGCCTTTTTTTTTTTAAAAAAAAAAAAAGTACCATGTTCAGAATTTGCGTTGCATAGTCGACATTTTCCGTGTGGATGGCGGGATGCTGGGCATCGGTCGATGAAAATGCCTCGACGATCATGGCAAGGTAAGGCTCGAATCGTGTGCGCAAACCGAGGCTGTCTGTGGCGATCGAGGCCAGAAACATGCTGTCCGCCAATTTGTTTTGCTTTAGTCGCATGTCCATCACCAGCAGCTTCATCATGACATCAAAGAGAAGACGCTTGCCCTAAAAAAGTAAGAAAGAAGGGGAAAACAAGGCAAAAACGAAAAAAAAAGACGCGTCGCGTCGCGGTGTCAGCCAATAAAGCGCGTGTTTTGTAGGTGTTTTCGGCATGTTTTCGAGGTCTTACCCATTCGCTCAGCGACAGCTTGGTGTTTTTCACCTCGAGACAAAGCTGTGCCATGTGTTTAAAGTCGACAAACCGCGACAGCCGCTTGCCATAATCGACATCCCAGTCGACCTCGTCCTCCTGCTCGTCCTCCTCATCAGTGTCCTCGTCAATGGTGATGACCATGGCCGTGGGCGGCGGCGCGGGCGCCTTTTTTGGCCGGCCGCGCTTCTTTTTGGCGGCGGCGGCGTCGACAGCGTCAAATGTCGACTGCTGGTACGCGCCAAACATGGCCCACAGACACGACAGCGATCGCGGGCCAAACCGTTGCAGCGTGCGGATCAGCACCTGGTGCACCAGCGCCTTTTCGCGTGCAAGTTGCTTACGGTGCCGCCGGCTCGTCACTTTGACGCGCTTCAAGAGCAAGTCCGTCAGAATCAGGATCACCTGGCTGCGAATTGACAAATGTAAATGAGAAAAAGATCAGCAATCGCGCCGAAACGCGTCTGATGCACATCACGTGCCACATTTTTGTGTATGTCTTACGTCGATGGCTGCTGGTACGAGCTGATGGCAAGGCTGATCAGCTCAATGGCGGCCTCCACTAAACGGGACGAGCGATGGGCGTGAGCCGACTATTACCAATGCCCCGCGCGTTTGCTTTTTTTTTTTTTTTTTTTTCCGTGGCCGACTTCCACGTATTCCGAGAAAATCATGTTAATGGGCGCCGCGCTGTGCTTTTTCGCTTCAATGTGCGTCGAGTCCATGTGGTTGTGGATATAGGTGTGCAGCTCTGTGGCTCTTGTGGCAAGCACCTGCGGCACCGTGCATATTTGGCCCGTGTCCAGCGTGAGTTTGAGCGTGCCGTCCTAAACACATGGGGAAATCGCAACATGACCGGTCAATGCCGCGTGCATAGACGCGTGGTCCCTTCCAATAGCTTACTTTACCTTGTCGACGAAGTGACTAATAACCGTCATGTACGTGCACCGTCACAACAAAGAAAGTGAAAAGAAGAAAAACGAAGACAAAAGAGAGAATCGAGAAACCCCGCAAGACCGCAAGACGGCAAGAGTGTTTTCCGCGCGCGCTTTTGATTGTTCGGACCTAAAAAAAAAAAGGGGGAGAGACACCCTCACGTGCTCCGATCCACATCACTAGCAAAAGCGAACAAGCATTATCCAATTTGTACTTTTTTCTTGCTTTCAGTCAGCCGAACATTTTAAAACTACAGTAGGCGCATCGAACAGAGCATCATTTCGTATAATTTCCATTGTCCTCACCATGGCGCCATCAATATAAAAAGTTGATCAAAAAAGAAACATTTTTTTCGCGTTTTTCGTGCCTTTCTTGCTAGACAATCTTCTCGGCTGTGCACAGCAATTTAAAGGAGCGGATGTTCAGCTGCCATTTGGCCGCCAACATCGGTGCTCTGCAATGCTTAGAATTGAAACTGGTACTGTAGGTACTGTGCCAAAGACACCCAATTTTTCGCTTTTTCGTGCCACAACAACTTGACAATTGTTTTCAAAGCAACCTACAGGATGTAACATCATGATATGCCATTTCTCTGCTTGCAAAAACGCAGTGCAATATGCAATTCCCATAAAACGAGTTTGTTTTAGACATGTATCATAAGAAAGATCAAATTTGTGATTACGTACGTACTGTACCTACAGTAGTACCTACTATCATGCATATACGTACGTATGTATTCCATTACAGTACACGGCACGACTCTATCTGTAAAAAAAACCATGAACTCGCTGCTCGCTCACATGCAGTATCATAGAACCCAAATACTGTATCTGCACTAAATGATAAAATAAAGCGCGGAAAACCATCAAAATGTACTGCTTGAGCGATTTTTATCCGTTTACTGGTTTACGTAATGATACGTCGTTACATCTTTTTGATATCATACAGTAAATCAACAATATCATACTGTACTACCTGGCTGGTACAGTAAGTACTGTACCGTACCCTAACAAAAAAGTTGTCGCA
>KV441930.1:168465-191501 GCA_001650995.1 Gongronella sp. w5
CGTACGTGCCAGTTTGTCGAATTCTTTTTTTTACGCGTTCAATCGTTCTGCGCGACACGCCAAACTGATCGGCAATGTCCTGAGCGTGGTGACCGTTGCGAAGTAAAACGTCAACTTGTGCCTTTTCGGTGTCATTCAAATAAACCATGTTCCAAAAACAGGGGTATTTCCATCACTTGCGCGACCTCAGCAGTAAAATCTATTCGGTGGGTCTCAGAAAAAAAGCGGCGCTGCGGAGTTTTGCGACAACTTTTTTGTTAGGGTACGGTACTGTAGAAAGGATGAGCATCAAGAATGAAGGTGAGGAGGCTCGTGGTACCGTAAGTACAGTAGGGTTGTTTCTCATCAATGGGCCGCTCAACTCACTCATCATCAATTCGATTCATTTCATTTGAATAATTGAATTTTTATCTGTCGAATTCAATTCAATAATAATACTGTAATTCACTTCAATTCAATTTATTTCATTTCGCTCATTTCTGTGAATCATATTATGAATTGAATTGAATTGATGAATTGAATTGATGAATTGAATTGAATTGATGAATTGAATTGATGAATTGAATTGAATTGATGATTGAATTGAATTGAGAATTGAATTGAATTGAATTGAATTGAATTGAATTGAATTGAATTGAATTGAATTGAATTGAATTGAATTGAATTGAATTGAATTGAATTGAATTGAATTGAATTGAATTGAATTCTGAATTGAATCGAATCTACAGTAATGGAATCAAATTGAATTGTAGAATTGAATTTTACAGTAGAATTGAATTGATTGAATTCGATTCAATTTAATTTACTGTATTCAACTCACAAACCCCCCGCAAGAAGTGTGTACATACAGTACTACCGTATATGATACTGTAATTTAGGCATAAATTTCTTACTGTACCTTGGCGTACAGTATTACGGTATGCGGTTGCTACGTACTGTATGCGCGTGCTGACAATGGCTGCTCTGAAAAGCCAACCCCAAGGCCGCAGATCTTACGTACAGTAATATAAGGGAATCGTTGCGCCACTGAAGATGTCACCCTGCACACTAAATAAGCCTCCTGGACAGACATCAGCAGCGTCCAGCGTGCTCCATTGGGTGCCGGGTATTTGGCTTGAAGGCTTTCAATAAAAACGATGATGATATCTGCCAACATGTGCTTTGTCTCGTTTGTCGTCAAAGTGACAGCCAGCAGCGCGCTTGCTCTTGGTTTCGCCGGCAGTCGGCATCTTATCTTGCGGCGGCAAGAAAGTCACGGCTGGCAAGGGGTATGCGTTGGGGATAAAAGGTCCAAAAAAGTCATTCTCGTGCAGAAGTGCGCGCGCACTTCCTTAACAATGTCTTGAAATAACATGGATGGGAAGAAAAATTACAGTAAGAGTGAAAATTTTTCTTAAGAGGCAAGCAAAATTATTGTCATTTTTGAGCCCGACGTCAATCGCCTCCTCCTCAACAACCTGCTGCTCCTCCGGTCTGTACTGTAGTTAGCGCGCCACACCTTTTTTTGAACCATTTCCTTGCACGCCTCACGCGTGCGTGCGTGGGTGGATCCCACATGGCGTGTATGTGTACTGTATCCCCTCTACCGGTATCTCCAATTTTGCATTCATCTCACCAGCTGCTGCATGGTCGACCGCGCTCAAAAATGAGCTGCTATCATACAGTACATCGCATCCAGCTTTCAGCACAAAATTTGCAACAAAAAAGTTTAAACCCCCGAAGCGCAACGACCACTTTTGAAAAATTCAGGGGTCACATATTTCAATCTCAGAAAATGCCAAATTTGGGAAATTTCTAACTCCGAGTGAATGCATCCCAAACAGGTAACGAAATTTCTAACTCCGAGTGATCAATGCATCCCAAACAGGTAACTCCGACAATTTGTTACTAGCAGACAAAATGGCAGGTCGCGCTAACTTCAAGAAAAATGCTCAAAGAGTGACGCATAAACGCCGATCGACTGAGAAAAGTGCCTACTTTGGGCAAGATTTTTTGCAAAAATTTAAGGTTTGACACTTCCAAATTAAGGTCTGGTGGATTGCATGGAATTTTTATGTTTTTTATTTTTTTTACTTTTTTATTTTGCACATTTTTCTGCGCTGATGATACAGTAAGTGGTGGGCTGCTGGCTGCTGGTGAAATGACCGCTGCAAAAAGTCCAAACCCAAGCTAGCGCGCTGAAAGTTGTCCCATTAGATGCTTTGCCCCCATGTTTGTTAGTAAATCTGAAATAAAAATCATAGATTGACTAGACTGTTGTCGAGCATACAGTATTGCAATTAAAGATTTACAGTATCATAGCTGAATAAGTGGATTTTCTCTGCGAGTTTTGGCCAACCACCTGCGAAACTGGTCTCGTTCGATAGAGATTCAACGGATGATGCTTTTCGCACGTTAAAGGCACTGTGAATTGTCAAGTTTGTTGTCGAGAAAATCGAGATTGAAAATGGATGAAAGGTTTGACCGGAATTTGCAAGCGTGCAGCAGTCGTTTATCGGCCGAGCAAACAATCTGAAAATGACATGCGAGTGTGATTTTTTTTCGAACGGTACAAGTTTCACGACAAAGGACAAACAAAGAAAAGGTTGACGACGAGCCCGTGGCCCCGTGCTATAGTAGATTTGTGAAAATGACAAGGATTCATCTGCAGAACGGCCTGAGGATGCGGCGGGCGGGGGAGCAGGGTGGAGTCGGAACGCGTGTCACGAATTCTTTTTTTTTTAAGGTCGCAGCTCGATTCGTGCTCCCATTCTTTCGTTTTTTCACGACGATCTCTTTTTATTCTTTTAACCATGAGCACGTTTTCGTTGATTGTGGCGACGACCAAGGAGCGAGGTATTGGTATTGGCGGTAGCTTGCCATGGCGGCTGCCCAAGGACATGGCTTTCTTCAAAAAAACATCGCTGGCGGTGCCGAGCGAGTCATGCAAGCAAAACGTGGTGATCATGGGCCGCGTCACCTGGGAATCGATCCCGACCAAGTTTAGACCGCTTGCAGATCGCTTCAATGTAGTCATTTCGCGCAACAAGGACTATGACTTGTAAGTCAAACCCTCTTTGGTGCGCGTGTTTTGGGTCCAGGGCAGCAGCTGACGCGCTTTTTCTCCCCTTTCTTTCTTTTCTTTTTTTTTTTTTTTTTTGGCGTTTTTTTAGGCAAGGCGCGGCCAACACGGTGCTTGTGGATTCTCTGGACGCGGCATTGGCGGCAGTGGATCCTGTAAAGCACCATCGTGTGTTTGTGATTGGCGGTGCGCACATTTATCGCACGGCTTTGACGTCGCCGCAATGCGCGCGCATCCTGCTGACGCGCGTGCACACGGCGATCGAGTGCGACACGTTCTTTCCCGAGATCCCCGACACGCAATTTCAAATGGCCACACACCAAGAGCTCGAGGATTTTGTCGGCAGCCCTGTGGTTCAAGGCATCCAATCGCAAAATGACATCGATTTTGACTTTGTCATGTATACTAAAAAGGCGTGATTGCGTTTGTGGGCACCTCTTTAATTTATTTGAGGGTAGTAATGGTACAATTTGGAGGAAAACTCAGAAAGTCAGGTTGTGCGATGCAAATAGGCGATGCGCAGGCTGTAGGCGGCGGCGGCAATGAGCATGGGTGGCGCAACGTACTCGAGGAGCCAGACGAGCGTGCTGGGCGTGATCTTTTGCACAAGGCCACGCACCTGTTTCTTCAATTCGACGAGATCCGTGGAATTGTCAATGACAATGTCGGCAAGCTCGACTTTTTCCGACAGAGGCTTTTGCGCACGCAATCGTTGTGTGGCCGCGTGCTCGTCCAGGTTGTCACGCTGCATGAGCCGCCGGAGCTGGAGCAATTCGGAGCTGATGAAGCAAAAAAAAGAGATGACAAGGTGAGAATGGCCGCATTTTTTTTGTTCCAATTTACCAAAAGACAACGACGGTGGTGCCGACGAAGCGGTCCAATTTGCTTTCAAAGAGGAGGGGCACATCGAGGACGACGACGCGCTTGCCTGCGAGCCAATATGCCACGACTTCCTTTAGCATTTCAAGCCTGACATAGGGGTGTGTGCAGCTATTGAGGATTTTGCGTTTTTGCTCGTCGGCAAACACGATTTGGCCGAGCTTGGGCCTGTCGAGGTTGCCGTCGGGCAAAAACACGTCATCACCAAAGTGTTTGCGGATCAGGGTGTTGGCGCGGCGGCCGGGCGCCACGATATCCCTCGCTATCTTGTCAGCGTCGATCACTGGCACGTTTTCCTCTTGGAGGAGCCGCGACACCGTCGACTTGCCTATACAACGGGCGTCAAGCGCGTCAATTGCAAGGCAAAAAGGGTCGCGACACGCTTTTTTGGCTTACCAGAGGCGATGCCACCGGTCAGACCCACCAATTTCATTGCAAAATAGATAAAAGGCGAAAAGAGAAACGAGAAAAAAAAGGGGAAAGAAGGAACAGGGCTTGGTTTCAATTCGTCGCATTTTTTTTTTTTATTCTCCAGCGATGGGTTATATGCGCGCAGGCGTGAGACGTTTGATAAAGAAAAAAAAGGGGAAATTTTCACGCATTGCGCTTATTTTCGTGGGCATTGGACGAGGATTGGGACGTGTAACTGGGATTTTGGACAATCGTATCGGGGGCGTCTGGGTCGAGGGACGTGTCAGGCTCGATGCCCTTTGCAATGCAGGCGTTTAAATACTTTAGGTATGCTTTGCCGTATTGTTGCTTTTCAAGGATCAGATTGGTATCGAGCGAGTGGCAATAATCTTCCATGCCCTGCTTGCGCATGATAAAGTCGTGTTGTCGCGCAAGGTAGTCGTGTTTAAGCCGATTGATATTGGTCATTGTCTTGAACAGCACCACGTTTCTGAACCTCGAGTGGACGTCCTGGGTGAGTCGCAGCTGGTTCAATGCCAGGCGGATCAGGCCGCGGTAGTAGCGCGCGCGCGCCGCGTTGATCTCCTTGGTCGTCTGGCCGTCAAATGTGGGTAGTGGTGCGCGCGCGGCCTTTTCCTTTAGCGGCGCATGTCGCACCGCCGTGATGCCACTGCTGCTGTCGTTGCCGCCAAATTGAATGGGCGTAAATGGTCGTCCAGCGCGACTAGAAAAAAAAAAAACAAAAAAACACGATGAGCGCGCCTGAATGGACGCGACTTTTGCCCTTTTTCCTCCTTTTTTGCGTCTTACGGCTTGGTATTCCAGTTGACGAATTTGATCTGACAAGGGAAAAAAAAGAGAAGCGTTAGGTGAGCGTGTTTTTTTTTTTTTGCTTATTTTCTTTTTCTTTTGTCTTCATACAGGTCTCTTGTCAAGAATTTTTGCATGTGTGGGAGGCTTTCTGGTGCTTTTCGATTGCGTCTGTTCAATGCTGCTGATATCCTCAGCGCTGCTGCTCTCTTCGGTCTTTATTGGCCGGTATGCGTCTGAAGGCGTGTTGTTTGCGTCGGCCATGAAGGGGGAACGAGGGGAAGAAGAGAATGAAAAGAACGCACAATTTCAAACCGCGCTTCCTTTTTTATTCCTTCAAAGTCGCCCAATTCGCCCAAACACGTCCCTCCGCCGCCCTTTTTTTCTATTTCTTTTTTTTTCTCTCTCCTCTGACGCATCGTTTGTCTTGTTTTTGCCGAAAATGTCGTCCGAGAACCCTGATATGGAGAAGGTGAGTGCCATTACATGATGATAAATGTGTTTTGACCTTCATCGCTGCATTTAGATACGTATGAAGCGATTTGCGAAGCTTCAGCAGGAAGCCGAAGAGCAAAAAAAGCAGCAACAGCAACAGCAGCAGCAGCAGCAACACGACCGCCCTGAGGCGTCGCAGTCCACGCGCAAGCAGCCTTTGCCCGTCCTTGGCGAGACAATAGTCGTAAGAAATGCGAAAAGGAGGGTCCAATGCAATTGCTCATTCGTCTTTTAGCCTGTCAAGCCCAAGCCTAAGCCCGCGGCAGCAACTGCGACGTCATCCGCGCCAGCCCAGCCGTCGAACGCGTCATCCATGCCAGCCCCCGCAGCCATCGCGCCTCAGCAACCCGCAAAGTCCATGGACGATTGGATGAATGAGGTGTATGCGCGTATCCTGCAAGTCACCCTCGACGTAAGGACCCCTTTTTTCAAAAAATATCTGTAAAACGATGAATTGACGTGCTTTGTCTAGCCTTCCACCGCTTACAAGCGCGGCAAGTGCGTCTATCTGCACGATCTCGTCGAGGAGCTGACTGAGGAGCAAGGTAAAAAGCAACACAATGGTACCAATTGCGTATCCTCAATTCATTTTTTTTGTTCGATTTTTTTTTAGAGCCGCAGCCATTCCGCCTGAACGACCAGCTGCTCGATCGCGTGCTTTTGGCGCGCCTGTCGATTGACCCGAATGTGCCGCATCCCGAGCTCCCCGACGACATTCTCGCGACGATCCAGCTCCCGCACTTTGACTATTTGTGCACCTGCTGGCGTTTGGCAGTTGACATCAAGAAAAACACGATTGTCCGCAGTCAAAATCTGGACAAGGCGGTGCTGGACAAGCGTCTTGCGGCGCTAGATCACATCCGCAGCCTAATTGTGTCGTATTCTGGCCTCGTCATCCAGATCCCAGACATGTTCCCGCAAATCGACACTGCCACCGCACAATTGGGTCCTGCGCAGCTCGTCCCTCGCCTCATGGCCGGGCCAGATAGCCCCAATGGCATGCCCGTCGCCTACTGGACACAGCTTGCCGAGCGCTTCCATGACGACGGCCTCGACACCGTATGTAGAAATGTGGAAAAATATAGTGAAAAAAGAAGCTCATTATCTTTCTCTTTTTTGTTTTCTATGGTAGATCATGGGTCCCGCCTTGCAAGCCATTGCTGGCCAGGTCGTTAACAAGAGCATCATTGGTGATTTCCGCACACAGCTCGATGTAAGTGCTGGATGGATGTGGGTCTTTTTCGGCCGCTAAATTGCGCTTTTTCTTTGTGTTTTTCTTGTTTTCAGTGCGTGGCTGCGCTGTGTGATAACAAGGCACTTGCTGCGGCCCTGCCCTTTTTCCCAGAATTTGATCCCGAGAACGCGACGGCCGTCACAATTGAGCAGCAATCGATCCTCGGTCCCTTTTTCGCCTTGGCGGCCTATCCAGACCGCAGTGTAAGGCACTTTTTTTTTTTTCTTTCAACGACGCGCCCATCTCACTTTTTTTTCTTCCCCAGCCGGACGTTGCTGCATCGTATTTCCAGCATCCCGATGAGCGCAATGCTGCTGATTTGCATTCGGCTATGAATGGTCTGCGTGGCTCCGTGCTCAATCTCGAGGTATGCTCCCAAAGCAACAAAATGAGGATGCCACGCGGGATCGATTGATTGTTTTTTATTATATAGATGGCATTGTTTGGCGTGTCCAACAATATTGTGCGTGCGAGCCCTGCGGGTCGCAGCAAGCTGCTCGATTATTTTGCGCATGTCATCAAGCTCAACAAGCCGCGTAGACAGATGCATGTCGACATGCGCCTCGTGTCGTCGGAAGGCTTCATGCACAACATGACAAACAATCTTTTGAGACTCTGCGAGCCCTTCCTGGACATCCGACACTCAAAAGTAAAAAAGAAAAATCGCAAAAAGAAATTCACATTGAGGTATCTTATTCGATCCTTTTTCCTCTTTTAATCAAAGATTGACAAAGTGGACCCGCACTATCTGCGCACAAGCCGCCGTCTCGACGTGTCTGGCGAGACAAAGCTCAAGGCTGACCAACAGCAGGCCGATGCGTATTATAATGCTGTGCAGGTTACCGACAGTGAGTGCCGCGTAGCAACAATTTCAAGGGTAGCGCCGCCACTCACTCCCATTTTTTGCTGCTAGATCACAATTTCATCACAGAGGTGTTTCATTTGACCATTGCATTCCTGCATTATGGTCCGCTGCGCGCAATGGCCGACTTTCAATCGGTGATCAAGCAGCTCCAAGAGGCAAAGAAGAAATCCGAGCAAGCAGAGCAAGCTGCTGCCGCCACTGCCAACGTAAGTGTCCTCTTCAATTTTTTCTGCTCTGACCATACCTTTTTTTTTCCCTTGTCCTTTAGACCCAAGCTGGCGTGCTCCAGGATTTTGTTGCCAAGCAAATGAAGGTAAAGCACAAAAGAAACGCGCCAAAATCGGTGCATTCAGGAAACTCAATGCCTCGTTTTTATTGCAGAAAGAGGTGGAGCGCCTGACGCAATACAAGCTTGTGTACGAATCGATGATTTTGGACCCGCAATTGCTTGGCCGCATCCTGGACTTTTACAACCTGGTGATGGCGTGGCTGTTGCGCATCGTCGATCCCAAGCATCAGTACCCGCAGGTGCCCATCACGCTTCCGCTGCCTGCTGACGTCCCCGACGTCTTTGCCATGTTGCCCGAATTCATCCTTGGCGACATTGCCGACTTTTTCCTCTTTTTGGGAAAGTAAGTACAACTTCAGCTCCGCGCGACGCGTCTTTGACTCATTTCCTTGCCCTTTTTTTCCTTAAGATATGGCTACGAGACGCGTGTGATGCCTTCGCACCCGCAGGAGGACCTGGTCACCTTTATTCTCACCTTTTTGCAAAACACTCAGTATATCCAGAACCCACATCTCAAGCCAAAGCTCGTCGAAGTACGAAAAAAAAGGCACAAGTAACCTGGGCCCCAATTTTTGGGGCGGAGCTGACGCGCTTACATTTTTTGCACAGATTCTCTTCTTTTTCACGTATCCCGTCTTCCAAGGCCAGCCAGGCGAGCTGGAAACGATCCTCAATTCCAATCCTTTGGCGCTGCACACCCTTGTGCCCACCCTCATGTCGTACTATGTTGGTAAGTGAGGCATAGAAAAAGAAAAAGGAGCAAAAACGCGTCTCATGCCTTTTTTGCAGAGGTCGAGCAGACCGGCACGAGTGCGCAATTTTACGAAAAGTACAACATCCGCTACCACATTGGCCACGTGATGAAGCGCATCTGGAGCCACCCACACCACCGTCAGCGGCTACAGGACGTGTAAGCCGCCAAAGCAGCAAAAAAAAAAGAGAAAAATCATTCAATTTCTTTTTTTTTTATAGCGAGCACGAGCTGTTCACGCGCTTTGTCAACATGCTAAGACAAGACATGAATTACTTGATGGGTGAGAGCCTGGACAAGCTGACGGAGATTCACAAGATCCAGACCGAAATGGAGGATCAGGCGCAATGGCAGGCGCAGGCACCGGTAAGTCCACCCCGTCCTCCATTTTTTATGAACAAGGGTGGCAAAAAACTCACGCTTTTGAACAGGACACGATCCGCGAGCGCGAGCAGCAATTGGAGCACCTTGAGCAGCAGGCGCAGTCGACGGTGGCGCTTGGCAACGAGACGTTGTACATGCTGCAGGCGATGTCGGCCGAGATGGTGCAGCCATTCATGGCCGAGGAGATTGTCGACCGCCTTGCAGCGATGCTCGACTATAACCTGAACAAGCTGGTTGGCAAGCAGGCCACGGAACTCAAGGTCAAGAACCCAGAAAAGTACCACTTTTCGCCGCGCAAGTTGCTGAGCAGGATCATCGACATCTACCTCAACCTGAAGTGCCCCGCCTTTGTCAATGCCGTCGCGCGTGACGAACGCTCCTACAACAAGGACGACTTTAGCCGCGCGGCCGCCATCCTGTCAAAGTACAAGCTCAAGAGCCCGGATCAGATCGCTGCGCTCGAGGCTTTTGTCAACCAGGTCGAGGCAGCCATCAAGGATGCCGCACAGGAAGATGAAGATTTTGCCGACTTCCCGGACGAATTCGAAGGTAAAAAACAAAACAAACAAAACAAAAAACGCGTCATGTCTGACGCAAATTTGCTTTTTTTTTTTTCTACTACAAAGATCCCGTGTTCAACCACGCTCATGAAGGACCCTGTGCGCCTGCCAACATCCGGTGTCATCATGGACCGCAGCACAATCAGGGGCTATCTGCTTGGCGAGAGCCGCGACCCCTACAATCGCGCACCTCTATCCATCGACATGGTCGAGCCTGGTAAGTCGATCTCTCTTTTTTTCTTTTCTTCTTTAAATCATCTTATCTTGTATTTTCTGTTTAGTACCCGAGCTAAAGGACAGAATCCACGCTTGGATGGCCGACCAGCGCGCCAAAAAGAAGGGTCTGGCCATGGACACGAGCGAATGAGCTGTTTCAAAGCAATCACTTGATCATTCGTGCGTGCGACGGTGATGCAGCACGCCGCTCTTTTGCTTTTGACCATGACCGCGGGCCGAGCCCATGGTTGCATACCTTGCCAGTTATAAAATAAACGAAAAAAATGATCCAATTCCAGTCTATGATATGAAAAAAAAATCGACATTGCCATTTTATCGCGTCGATGACCATCATTACATCATTAATCACTATGATTTTCACTTGCAAATGCCAAATTCGAGATTTCTCAAGGCTGAATAATCCGATTTGCGAAAAATGGAGTCATCGAAGCCTTGCGTCAATTATACACTGGTATTATAAATTTGGAGACACATGATCAGGTTCATCGGCAGAAAAGCGCTATATAATATTTTGGCTCTGGGTTTTTACTAGCAAGCACGAGTCTCGAGATTTCTCAAGACTGCGTGATCCGATTTGCGAAAAAACGAGAAATCATTGGAGAATTGAGTTAATTATCCACTGATCTAAATTTGGACCCAGGTATCAGGCTCATCGTGAGAAACGCGTAAAATATTATTTGGCTCTGCGTTTTCACTAGCAAACACGAATCTCGAGATTGAGTGATCCGATTCGCGAAAAAAATTAACGCCGTTAGAGAACTGGGTGTACCATCAACTGGTACAAATTTTGGGTCAGATGAGCAAGTTTCTGATGAAGTTTCATAGGCGTAAAGGGGGTATACTCACCACCATTTTGTCTCGTGCGGCGACAACGGCTGAGCGCCCCGACGCGTGAGTTACCTCCAATGAATCAGCGGGCAAACGCGGTAAAAGCGCTTGTGGTTTGGAGAGATCGCGTTCAGATCTCAGCAAGTTGACCTCCACGGAGTCGATTTGGCCCTGATTTCAGGCAAAAGTTCATTTCCTCCGGATTGAGTGATCCGATTTGCAAAAAAACTTTGAATCATCGACGATTCGAGTCGGATATCCACCTGCCCGAATTTGGAGCTAGATGGTCAGGTTCATCGTAAGAAACGCGTAAAATATTGTTTGGCGCTGGGTTTGCACTAGCAAACACAAATCGCGAGATTTCTCAGGACTGAGTGATCCAATTCGCGAAAAAAGTTTACATTGATGGAGAATTGGGTCTACTATTAACTGTACCAAATTTGGGACCAGATGAGCAAGTTTCTGAGGAAGCGCCAAGTTCATAGGTGTAAAGGGGTAAAATAAGCATCATTTGGTCTCGTACCGCAGCAACGGCTGAGCGCCCCGACACGTGAGATACTTCAAATGAATCAGCGGGCAAACGCGGTAAAAGCGCTTGTGGTTTGGGAACATCGCGTCGAGTTCTCGGCGAGTTGGCCTTCTGGGATCGTTTTGACTCTGATTTGGCCCTAATTTTATGAAAAACGCATGTTCTCAGGAGTGAGTGATCTGATCTCTGAAAAAACTTGACATCGCCAGCTTTTTATGTTCAGCATCATCTATCTAGCTGACCAGGAATCAGGATGACGCGCCCTGCAAAAAAGAGGGCAAAGCCTTTTCCATTTTGGAGGCGTACGAGCGAGAAGACAACGACCCGCCATGCCACCAACATATCGACGCGTGAATCACCTCAAATAAAGACGGTGAAGGTTCTTCTTGTGTTTTGATGCCATAAAATTGAGATTTCGGCGTGGTAGGGTGCAATGGCTCTAATAGCCCACATTTTCGATATTGCTTGCTTCTTGGTTTGGCAGGCAACATCATGATACCGAGGTCGGCTCTTCTGCCTGTCTGTCCATATTTTATGTACTGTACAGTACAGTACAATATTCACAAATACAAAATCTCAGTAAGTTCCTGAAAAATATACAAAAACACGACGGTTTGGATTTATGCACAAAAAAGCGATTGATCTGTCCGTTTTTTTTTTTTTTTTTGATCTCGAGTGGATATAAAAAACTGATTCGCGCTAACGTTTCGATGCCTCCTGAAACATCGCGCTACAGTACTACACGGCACAAACACGTACACTTTTATATTTTAAACACCAAAAAGCGCGTTTTTCAGACTTTGGCGGCCTGCTGTGCCTCCAGAAATATTTTACAACTTGCTTGCCCGCCAATGAAAACTGTATCACGGCATAAAATATAGCTCAGTGCTCAAGGCGAGCCCGCCCGATTTTATTTGGACTCAAAAATGCCAAAAGCATCCCAAGATCTCGCCACACTGACGCGTCGCGTCTATTTTCCTATCCGAGATGGCATCAATCAGTTACAAAAAAAGCTCACCCGCTTAGCGGATGACTCAATCTGGGGGTGCTCTCTTTGTTGATTTCTTTAAAGTGTCACTTGACATCTAAATGCGGTCGTCAACATGTGTGAAACTTGATTTTTTTTGCCACCATCACATGCAGAGCGAAAAAAAAAATGCCAAGAGATCTGGGGCGGCTGCCATTGAGCTTCAAATGGGAGCGCTCTGGCCATATCGCACGCCGCGACGCGTTCGATTCGCGACAAACGCCACGCCAGGGCGCGTGGCAGCATCCGATTCTTTTTTTTTTTTCCACGTCCCTTAGACCACAGGTTTGCCCATGGATGACGTCACATCAAAGATAACGAGATGCAACCCACTTCAATGGCGGGCCGGTGGGGAAGTGTTTATGTTTTCTTGCGAGTTGGCAGACGGATGACACCAAAAATAGTAGTATGATCGCTAGCGTCTCTTTATGGTAAACCAGCCTCACGGCGCGGCATGCTCGGGGCGAGAAACGTGCTATGAGGTCATGCAATGGATCAATTGGGCGCCTATTGCGCGGGTCCTTTACCTTTCTGGTTTTGCGCCACACTTGGGCTTTTTTGAGGGTGGTAACACAACATGGAATCGATTTTTTTATTACAGGAGACAATATAGGGTAGGAATATCAAAAGCATTAAGAAGGGACAAGAAGAGGGGAGGGGGGAGGGAAAGCAGTGCAATTGGCGTTTTACAAGATGATACACGGTCTTTTTCGCTTTCGCAGCTTTTCTGTCGCGGACAATGCTTGTAGAAACGCGGCCTCGACGTTCAAGCCAAGTTTGGCGGATGTTTCCACGTAGCCAACGGCGCCAATGTCCTGAGCCACCTGGAAACCCTGCAAATAGATGAAAAAAAAAGAGGAGCCATTGAGCCACACTGACGATCTCTCCTAGGGTTCCACCAATAAGTTTACCTCGCGATACGTGATGGGCGATTTCTCCTGTGCCGCAAGCGTGTCAATGGTCGCCTTGTCGGCCCGCAAGTCCGACTTGCATCCGGCAAGGATGAACGGGATGCCTCTGCAGTGGCGATTGATCTCGGGCAGCCACTAGAAAAAAAATAAAATAAAAATTTTTCATTTGGCGGATGAGCTGCAGCTCTTTGATTTTCCACAGCATTTGACGGCTGCGCGAAAAAAAGGGGGCGCTGAAACTTACCAATTCCAGCACATTGTCAAGTGTCTCTGGGTCGCCGACGGAGAAACACACCATGATGACGTCGGAGTCGGGGTAGGCAAGCAGGCGCAAGCGGTCGTACTAGTTCAAAAGCGGCGACGCGTGAGCTCATTGCATGAAAAAAGGGGGTCTCGCTCGTTTTCAGGGGGATGAGTGCGCGCTCTTACCTCTTCTTGGCCGGCCGTATCCCAAAGCAAGTATTCAACATGCTTGTTCTGCCACTTGACGTCCATAACATGTGAGTCAAAGATCGTGGCAGTGTATTCGCCATCCTAAAAAGAAAAAAAAAAAGCGTGCATCAGCCCTTGTGCTTCCTCCCGTTTTTCCCCTTTTTTTTTTTTCTCTTTCTTGGATTTCACACGGCCGCCAAGTGCCTCTCTTTCTTTTTCATTCTCATAGACACTCAATTGGTCTGTTGGATGCTTACAACAGCGAGTTTCTTGGTGACAAAGCAACGCACCAGACCGGTTTTACTAAAAACGCATTGAAAAGGAAAGATGGCTGTGAGTTTCTGTGCCTGACGAAGCACGAGCCACGGGGGGTCGCTTACCCAACGTTGCCGTCGCCAACAATGACCAGCTTGCAGCGTATTGGGTTCTGAAGGCTGCCTGGGTTTGGCCCTTTAACTCCTGGCATGCACATGATGTTTTTTTTTTTAAAAAAAGGTATAAGGAAAAAGGGGGGGGGGGGGGGGAATAAAGAAAGAAAGAGAACAAGAAAAAGAACACAGCGGAGCCAAACAAGGGGCAAGAAAGGGTCAAATTTATACCTGCCGTACGAAGCAAGATGCGCAGCTGAGCCCCCCTGTCTCCTTTTTTTTCGAATTGGGCAATGGATGTCGCAGGGCCAAATTGACTGTGCCACATGATCTCTGATTGAGATCCTCAGGCTTGTCCCTTGTTGATTTTGGCTGCGTAAAGGGGCGAAATTGGGCATGCATTTGTCGTTTTTTTTTTTATTTGTTTCCATTTGCGTTGTCTAATCAATTGGCGAAGCAAAGGCTGACTTTTTTTTCAGTTGGGTCGCTGCTTCTTGGGTGGTATTTCGTCGCTGTCCTCCTCGTAGTCCTCTGTCGCGGTGACGCCCGTGGAGTCCGACGAATCGATCTCGAGCTGGAAGCCAAAAAAAAAAAAAAAATGAGAGGATCGTGTCAGTGGATTTTTTTTTCTTTGCCGCGATTGCGTGCCCGAAATGGCCCTGCACCGCGCACATTTTGGTTTGCAACATCCGCCACATCTATTTTTACCTCGAGCTTTGCCACACGGCTTGGTGATGCCTGTGAGATCTCGCCCAGCTGCAGCAGGACCATCTCCAGCTCCTCGCGCGTTGCCGCCAGCTTGTCCTTTGCACGGCGCAGGCGCTTGTTCTACAAAAAAGTGATGAGCCACGCCATGTCTCGATGCATTGCGACGAATGTTGGCACGATGCCCGCTCTTTTTTTTGATTTTTTTTTTTTTTTACCGTAACTTGGACCTTTTTTGGCATTGGTCCGTCGTCGTCGATCCATGCCTCTGGGTCGTCGTCGTCCATATCGTCGTCGTGATTATCCTGCGCTTGATTAGCAGGGCTGTCTGCAGCGTCCAAGGTGTGGCCGTTGCCATTGGTGTGAGGGGACGCGTCGGACATGGGCTCGTCGCGGTCGTCAGCGAGCAATTCGTCAATGGTAAGCTGGCTGCGCACGTCGGCCAGCGTGATTGAGCTCCACACCTCCTTGGGCAGCTCGTACCTAGAGCAAAAAACATGTCAAATGCGCCCATTCCACGCGCATTCTTGCTCATGCCATGCACCATTTTCGCGTCAATGGCATAGCACTGTCATTGTCCTTTCTTACTTTATCTTGTTCTTGGCGACACGCTCGCGCAGCGCTTCGCGTGACAGCTTGGTGCCCGTGTTGACAATGGTATTATTCTTGCGTTTGACGTGCGGGCCTTGGATTTTGGAATTCTTTTCGCCCACGACCTTGGGATCGATGTGGAGACCGGCGAATTCTATGCGAAAAAGCGCGTGAGGGCCGCGTGTTTACTTTTTTTTTCGCGCCTTTTTTTGCGCGTTTTTCGTTTTTTTTTTTTTTCTATTTTACCTGCGGTGGACTGTTGCCCGAGTAGCCGCTGCATTTGAAGATTCATTTGAGCGTTTGTCTTTCCAGGGAGACACTCACTCTCGATGATCTTTGCCCAGTTGCCGACGCCAAACTTGATCAGCAGCTTGCGCAAGATCTCGGATTCCTCTTGTGTCCAGCCGGGCGACAGTGTGCAGTTCCACAAGCTGGCCGAGTCGTTGGAGCGCAGCACATTACGCGCGCCTGCGCGCATACTGCGCGGCTTTTGGGCGGCAACAGAGGGGGCATCCGACAACATCACGAGCAAAATAGAAAAAAAATGAAAAGAAAGAAGAAGAAAGAAAAAGAAGAACCGACAAGACGGGCACAAGGAAAGGGGCGCTCACAAAAAAAGGGCAAACGGCGGGATTTGAACTAGAAGGAGGTCGCACAAATTCGGCGCGACACGCTTTTTTTTTTTTAACTTTTCGCGACGAATTTGGTCCATTGGTCCATAGAAGGCATCGTAAAGGTATGATCTCGACACGGTGAATGGCACAGAGACGATCCACGCGCCCATGAAAATAGAAAAAAAAGGGAGGGGGTGGTCATGAATCGTTTTTATTTTAATTTAAAAAAAGGATGCAAGAGATAAAAAAAAAGAAAAAGATGCGAAGGTTGATGAAAATTGATTTAGTCAAAGATGATTTTGGTGGCCTTTGGAGCGTCAGCAGTGTCCTTGAAAAAGGCACCATAGGCGCCGTGCGTTTTCTTCTTGACGGTGGTGCCGAATTTCAAAAGTTCAGCGGGGACGTCCTGATTTGCCTGTCTGAGGACATTGATGAGCTCGCCCGAGTGAGCCTTATCCTCGGGGGTGAAGTAGGTGTAGGCGGTGCCCTTTTTGCCGCCACGGCCCGTGCGGCCGATACGGTGGACGTAGGACTCGATGGTGAGGGGGAATGTCAAATTGATGACGTATTCGACGTCGGGGATGTCGAGGCCACGTGCGGCGACGTCGGTGGCGACCATGAGGGGCAACGAGCCGTCCTTAAACTGGGCGAGGGCCTCGGTACGCTGCTGCTGGTTCTTGTCACCGTGAATGCCAACCACCTTGAAGCCGCTGCGGCGCAGGGTAAATTCGACGCGCGCCGCCTCCTTTTTGTACAAGGCAAACACGAGGACGCGATTGTTCTGCTTGCGATGGATCTTGTTGAGCAGCTCAGTGAGTTTATATTCCTTGTCGCGCGGGTTTTGAATGACTTGGACGATTTGCTTCACATTTTGCGACGCGGCCAAGTCCGTGGAGCCAATAGAGACGCGCATGGGGTTGGTCAGATACGTGTTGGCAAGCTTGCGGATGGACTCGGGCCAGGTGGCCGAGAACATGAGCGTTTGGCGCGATTTGGGCGTGGCATCCATGATTTGCATGATATCCTTTTCAAAGCCGTCGTCCAGCATGCGATCGGCTTCGTCCAAAACCAAAAACGACACGTCCGACAGGTCGCAGTAGCCTTCATTGAGCAGATCAATCAAGCGGCCGGGCGTGGCCACAATAATGTCGACGCCCTTTTCCAAAATAGAACGCTGGCCTTCCTTGGACACACCACCGTACAAGCAAACCGAGCGAATGCCAAAGGCCTTGCCGGCCTCCTCGGCCTGCTCGGCACTCTGCATGGCCAATTCGCGTGTTGGCGACACAACGAGCATGGATGGCTTGCGCTTTTGGCCAGATTGCGACAACAGCTTGGAAGAGATGTGAACGAGGCCCGGGATGGTGAAGGCGTACGTTTTGCCGCTGCCAGTCTCTGCAATGCCCACAATGTCGCGGCCAGAGAGCGAGATGGGCCATGTGGTGGCCTGGATGGGCGTCGGCTGCTTGAATTTCTCAAACACATGCATGACATCCGAAGGAAGGCGTGTGTGCGTGAACTCCAGGATCGGACGCAGCTTCAAATCGCCCTCCACAGCAACAGAGTGCTCCTTGACAAAAGCATCAATCTCGCTTTGCGCAACAGCCGTCAATCGAGGATCCTGCTCGTACTTGTAGTTGGCAAGCGTCGACAAGGCAGAGCTCTGGCCATCTTGCGCCTCATTCTTGATCTTTTTCTCCTTTTTGTCCTTTTTCTCTTTCTTGTCCACCTTGTCCTTCTTCTCCTTCTTCTCCTTCTTGCTCTTCTTCTTGCTGGATCCGTCGTCTATCCGCTTGCGCTTCTTGTCTTGCTATAAAGAAAAAGAAAAAAAGAAATACTTGTTAGTTCTTGTTCTCCCTCGGCACACTCTTTGATTTCTATCGCTCTCTTTCCAAGTGGACGTACTGTCAGGGCTGTAGGTGACATGATCAATAGGGTGAATGAAAAGAAAAAAGAAAGAAAAGAAAAAAAAAAAATGAGAAAAAAAAAGGTGGCCTATTTTATTTTAAATGCCGATCCGACCGCGGCGTTTGAATTCTTCAACTCTCTCCATTCGGCTCGACACTTTTTTTTTTTTTCTTGCTCTTTCTTCCTCCACGACGATGCACAGCGACAAAAAGCACCAACTCGACGATATTTTGTCTGACAAGGTGTCCATTATGGAGACCGACGACGTGCAGACGGGCACGCCCGACGAGGACCACGATGCCGCGCCCGGATTCTGCGTCGAGTGCAAGGATCAGCATGTAAGACCCTTCTTTTTTTTGCACTCTTTCTTTTTTGCTCTTTTGCTGACTCCCGTTTCTCGCTTCTTGGTGGCTGCCAGGCTGATCTGCATTGCGGCCAGTGCAGCGAGGCATTTTGCGAGGTATGTTTTGGCATGATCCACCGCACCGGAAAGCGCGCCAAGCACGATGCGCAGCCATACACCGCGCATGTCGCCGCGCTCGCCACGTCCACAGCAGACACCGCCATGGACGACGCCCCGCATGCCGCGCCTGCACCTGCCATTGACGATGAGCCGAAAAAGGTAGCCAAATCCCCATGAAATTACGCATTGCGTTCTTTTCTCATGCGACTTTTCGCTGTAGGTCGACAAAAAGGCCGACATCGACATTGGCAAGCTAATGGAGGAGCGTGCAAAGTATATTCCATTGCGCCTACAAATGGACGAGAGGAAATACCTACGCCTGTAAGTCGAATGGGCACGAAAAAAAAAAAGACAAATTTTAAATTTTTTTTTCGCTTTTTTTTTTCTTTTTAGGCTGGAGGCCGCGCTGAATGTGACCGAGTACACGGACAAGATTGACGATGCGAGCCATACGAGCAAGGCCAAGCGCACCGTCGCGCAGATCAAGGAGCTGTGCGCCATCCTGACCGGTCTTGTTCTTGCCTGCGACTACAAGCGCGGTCAGGAGCTCTTTGCCGACCGTTCCTACGAAGAAAACGAGGAATTTTTCCAGACCATCTTTGAAATTGGCCGCAGGTAACGCGAAAATCGTGTCCAATTGGACGCGCAAACGACGCGTCTCATCTCGTTTTCTCATTTTTCTGCTTTTTTGTTTTTTTCTTCCCCCTCCCCTCTTGTAGACATAAGATCATGAACCCCGAAAAGATGCGCACCGCCTATGGCAAGCTGATGTATTTGCTATCAGTAAGTGAGGAAAGAAAAAAAAAGGATTGGGAGGGGAATTGACGCCGAATGTTCTTAATTTTAGGACGCCATGATACCTGAGGTGCAAGAGATGCTAGGATTTAACTGTGTTGTGCCCATCAAGACGGTGCACAGCTTCCTCAAAGAGCGCAAGGGCCTTGCGGTGCTGCACGACGAGGATTTGATCCTCATGGCCACGCGCGAGATCATCCCCGACGGCAAATCACGCCAGCAGATCCAAATGGACATCCGACGCAAGGAAAAGGCCATTGAATCGCTTAGTAGAAAGCACCAGACACGTATTCTTCCTGCAGATGACATCCGACACTGCCTTTACAGCATTGGCGACAACAACGCCTATTTGCGTGCCAACAGGTTAAAAAAAAAAAAAAAAAGGAAAAAGAAAAGAAAGCGACAAAGGCAGCCCCTGACACGCTTTTTTTTTCTTTTTTTTTTGAAAGGGACCCATGCGAAAAAATCCTAAAGTACCTGGAGCGCTACTTTGATCCTGAGCAGCCCGAGACAGGCTTTGATTTGGGCATCCATGCGGGCGCGCAAGGCCACCGCCTGTCGCACGACCACGCGACGCAATACATCTACGTCAAACAGACACTGCAGCTGTGGCGCGAGATCCTCAATGACATGTTTAAGCTGTGGACGCTTGCGGACCAGGATTTGCTGTCGTCGGCCAACATGTACCGGCTCACGCACACCGGCCAGGGCCTCAATCGCGTCCAGCCGTGCCCACACGTGTCACGCGAGATGCACCGCACTCTTTTCCGCGCGCAGAAAAAGGCTGGCAAGTGGATTGGCAGCAGCGTCATCCATCTCGGCGACAAAAACGTGCCAAACGCCCTCATGTTCATTGACAAGGTATGATCGTCAGAAAAAGTGCCAATTGTCCCCTTGGATGGCGTGCTCACTCTTTTTTTTTCATTTTCACGCGCAGTACAATCAAGTTGCGCGCATTCTAAACCCAATTTGTATCACGTTGGATCAATTGGACCAATTGGCGGCCAACGACGGCTTAAAGGCATACATCGACCGCCGCTTTCAGGGCATTGACCAGTGCAGAAAGACCATCTTGGGTACCTCACGCGCGCTGTTGCACCAAGGCATGACCTCTCATTGCTTTTTCTTTTTTTTTTTTCCTTTTTTTGCCATTTTTAGCTGATTTCTTCCGTGGCGCCTTTGATGGCTCTGGCGCCGACAATTTCTACGACGCCGGCAGTTGCATCGACGGCCGTCTCACGTCGGCATGGAATTGTAAGAGATGGACATACCATTGGGAGCAACATTGGCCATGCCCGCGGGCTTGCTGACGTTTTTTCCCCCTTTTTTTTCAGGGTGTTCTCAAATTGAAAACAAACTCTATTTCCCAGTATTCCTATTCACGGTAATATCAGAATTAGGAAAAATGAACAAAACGGCCCACTGTTGGATCTCGAGAGGCACTGACACGTTTTTTTTTTTTTTTTTCGCAGAATTTTGTCGGCTTTGACGGCGCTGGTTGGGCGTAGAGCGACATTTTATTGTGAATCCCCTGTAGATTCTCGTCTTGATATTTATTCGATGCGAGCGCTTCCCCCTCCCCCATTCCCCTTTTCTCTGTCCATAGAATTAAAAAAAAAAAAAAAGCAGCGAGACCGCTTTGTTGGTTTGAGCGGGCATTCAGCCACATTGATGTTGCACCAAGGATTATCTCTCTCCCTCCATCCATTTTCTTCTTAAAGGAGGTACATCTGGAGAGGGAAGAGGGGCACATGATCTCAATCAGGGAACAAATAAAAAAACGCGTCGCTTTCTTGCTACCGGCCGTCGGATCATGAAACGGTTTTGAGTTTTTGTTTGTGTCGCACCCACACAATCACCTCTTACTTGCCGCAGCGCGACAGAGTAAGCAAAAACAGAGACAGTGAGAGCTGAGATCACGAAAAAAGAAGAAAAGCGCGGAACATCGGTGTACATCGCTCGGTGCGACGCATCCTTTTTGCGTGATCATGATCCATGCTGACATTTCGAGGTGGCAATAACGACCAAAGAGGACACAAAGTGATCAAACACGGGTGAGTTAGCCTTGCTCGCACTTGCCAAGGTGTTGGAGAATAGCAATTTGGGGTTGAAAGGGGAAAAAATCTGTTTTTGAATAAAATTTGTTTCTGGGCAATGCCAGGCACAATTTTGCAATGTATGCCTACTGGCTGGCCCATTCTCGCGTGACATACACACACATAAAAAAAAAAAGCGAAAATGGACGTTCGTAAAAAAAACCGCACATTTCCCTTGCGCCGTCCGTTTTTTTATTGTTTTATACGTGCCATGGCCCTGTCCGCGACGTCGTTACACGTACACGGGATGAGCAAAAGTAACAATTGCGTGAGTCGAGTGCAAAAGGGCACACGGACACCTGGCCGTCCTACGTATTTGAATGTCGCGCGTGCATCCCTTGATCACAAAAAAAAAAAAAGAACAATTGTACACACCAAAGTGCCCACTTACTTTTGTTTTGTAATTGTACAACATGGTTCTTTTTATTGGCGCATCATATGTCAAAGCAAGGGAGAAACAAAGGGGAAAAGAAGTGCGCAGGGGGGGAGTGGGGAAACAATGGGCGCATTGGCGCAGGGGAATGAAAAACAAAGGGCGCATTGGGACGCTAGGGGGGTGCATCGAGAAGAAAGGGAGGCATTGGATGGGTGGATGAGCTACGAGGAATGCTTTCGCGCCCTGGCACGCGCGACGCCTGCCATCAGATTGCTTTTAAGCTTCTTGGCGCCCTGGCGCTTCATCTGTGCGAGCCAATCTTCAAATTTTTCTTGGGACTGGGAGCGCTTCGCCATGTTCACATAAACATTTACAACTTGGACGTTGTTCGGGACGTATGCGCCGCCCTGGCAGCCGGGCACGATCCGGTCAAAAGAGAGGCAGTCAATGCGGAAAACCGCGTCAATGCTGCCGCTGGAGTCCTTGTCGATAAAGCTGCCCATGGCGCCTGTAAGAGCGCACCGATGATTTGACGCTCGCGCCGCCGCCAAGAGATCCTCCACCTTGGCACCAGGCTTGCCTTTCGAAAGTTTTTTGATGCTTGCCGTCTCTTCATCGGTCAAATGCTTGGCGGTCACTGGCATGTCATCGCTTTCACCAAACAACAGATCAATAAGCTTGCAGGAGTCTGTGGGTGATAGATTTTGCAAAAACCTAAAAGAAGACGCCAACGTGTGAGCGATTTTTTTTCCTTTTTATGCACACCCAATGACCAAGGCTCTTACATGTTACAAGTGAAGCAATAGCAGCTTAGGTTTGTGGCAGTGTATCCGATACTAGCTTCATTCCGCTGCATGGTGGCCCGTTCCAGATCACCATCCGCAAGATCCTGCAATCGCTGCATTCTCAAATTTTCGCGCCCGCAAAGCTGGCACGTGCAGGCCGAGTCCTCCAAGACGCGCTTGATCAATTCTTGCAATTCTGCCAGGGTGCATTTTGGAGCCACGAGTTCCAGCTCCTCGCTGGTCGCGTTGGGGTGTTTGCTGAGGTAATCTTCACGCAGACGATCATTTTTCACTTGCATGCTGTGCGCGGTGGCATAGATGACGGCCGGTGAGTGCACATGGCGCTAAAACAAATGACAAATTAGTCGTCTGGTCCATGTGCAACGCTTTTCTTCTCTTTTTGGTACCTTGCCCTCTTCAAACGCTTGCTCGTACTGCTCGCGCTTCTTTGCAATACACGTTTTGCACGTTGCAATCGGCTGATTTTCTACCATGTCGAAAGAGCTCAACGGCAGATAGTCATGGCAGTAGACGCAAATCCTATGGCCATCGTCTTGAACCTAAAATGGGGCGTCGGTCGTCAAAGGTCTCCATTGCATATTCTTGTTTTTTTTTTTTTTTTTTTTTTTTTC
>KV441930.1:191544-208569 GCA_001650995.1 Gongronella sp. w5
GCATATTCTTTTTTTTTTTTTTTTTTTTTTTTTGCCATCAAGCTTACCTCGCGCCACTCCACCAATCTGCACTTTGCGCACAAAGTCAACTCGGTGCCTTTCTTGGACATGAACGAGCTGCGCGGTCGGTCATGGAAGCATTTGCTGCATGTTTTCATGTCACTGTCCGCCGTGATCTACAAAAAAAGACGTGAGATCATCCTCTTTTCTTGGTGTCTTTGCTTACACCGTGTTGTGCATTGATCGTCTCGCGCTTTTCTTTTGCAATTGCGTCCTTTGCACGCTGATAATCCTTGCACGATGGGCACACCATTGTTCCTTGCTTTCCACAGGACACGGTGTAGTCCGACAACGGGAAGCTGAAGCCGCAAATGGCGCATTTAACCGGGGCGTCATCTTCGCTTGTCGCCGCCTCAAGATCAGCCAAGTGCGCCTCTTTGCGCTGCTCGTGGCTCTGAAAAAAAAGGGGAAAAGTGTTAAAAGGCATCAATTGCTGTTCTTCTCCGTCTACCTTGCTGGCACGACCGCGACAAATGGAACAGATGGTCACATAGAGGGGTCGGCCTCGTCGGGTAACAGTCTTGAAATGAGGATCAATCGAGCGTCGCTGCTCGCAACCCGTGCAAAAGAGGGAGGACTGTGTAATACCCTTGTTGTTGTTGAGGTCCTCGACAGCCTTGTTAAAAAAAATTGTGAGATGCCACGCGCCGCGTTTTTTTTTTTTTTATACCTTTTTCGTGCGCTCGGCCTCTGCTGCAAGATTTTTTCGATGTTTTTTGCATCTCTCCTGTAATAAATGAAAGAAAATGAGAAACCGCGTTTTCTAGGAATTGCAATCCATATGACTGGACTCACGTTGTTTCGTTTGCGACACTTTTCACACGTCTGGTAGAAGGTTTTCTTCACTGAGCCCTGGCGCTCTTCAACCTTCATGAATTCCTTGATGGACTGAGCGCTGTGGCAACTTTTGTCGATGCAGCGCATGAAGGGCACTGTGATCTCGTTGTATTCGGGTCGCTTAGGGTCGTTGAGCAGCTTAACAAGCTATAATAAAATATCAATCAGTGCCGCGCCTTCCTCGTTTGAAAATTGCGAGCTGTACCTCTCTCGTGGGCTCGGATCGCAAGCGAATCTAGTCACCAATGAGACAATGAGACACAGATGAGCATCCGACTCCATTTCGAACCAATTGGGCGCGGCGCCGTCGCGCGTGAGCCGCCCTTTTTTTTTCTATTTTTTTTTTTTTTTTACCTTCTGCACTGGGATTCTGACAGGATCGTCTGGCGCGATGATCACAGGGCGACCAGTTGGTGGAATCGCGTCGCCACGCGCGAAAAAATCATCGAGTCGTGGCTGCTTGAGACGGCTTCCGGCACTTGCACTGGACTCGTCCTCGTCCGTGTTTGCTTGTTTTGAGAAAAGGATCAGATTCCATCTTCAAGACGCATCAAATCCATTTTTTTCTCTTGTTTTTGTCCCTTACCTCGTCTTTTTTGAGGCATGCTGCGAATATTCTGGATCGAAAACGGAAGCGTGGTGCTAAACAGCAAGTGGGTGGTAAAAAAAAAGGATAGAAATGAGGCAGGGATGTAAAAAAGAACAGAAAAAGAAAAAGAAAAGAGAGAGAAAAGAAAAGAAAAAAAAAACAGAGAAAAACAAAGAAACGAAAGAGAGTGAAAAAATGGATGCAAGCGGTCTGACGACATATTCAAGAAAACCCGTAGCAACCAACATGCCATTTTTGGATTTGGGCAACTCGTCTATCCCATCCTTTTTTTTTTTTTTGCAATCATCCCCAAACGGAAGCATAAGTCGCTTATCATTGAAAAAAAAGAAAAGAAAAAGAAAAAGAAAAAGACCGCAGACCAGCACCATCGCACTATGGCACAAGGACGCGCTGTTTCAAACACCGAAACGCGTCGTCTCAATAGCACATTCTAGTGGACACGTGTCATTTGGCACGCCAATCCCTTTGACACTGGATTTTTTTTCGGTAACTGCAAGTTATGCTTGTGAATCGCGGCACGCAATCGGCCACATCCATAAAAATGACAATATGAGCATAAACCAGAGACAATGGCGAATTGGACAAGGCTGGCCACAGACCCCATGATGATTTTGTCTCGCTGCATCAGGGAAAAAGTAGTAACAGATCATCCAAGGTGCAACATGCCGAGAGTAAAAAGCTACACGACCTGCAAAGAGTGTCATAATACTAGACATTCATGCTTGGAACGCGTCATGTCACTATCTGCACGTCGTGCAGCTTTTTACTCTCGGCATGTTGCACCTTGGATGATCTGTTACTACTTTTTCCCTGATGCAGCGAGACAAAATCATCATGGGGTCTGTGGCCACCTTGTCCAATTCACCATTGTCTCTGGTTTGCGCTCTTTTTGCTCTTTTTTATGTGTGTATGCCGAGACTCACGCGACATAAGCGGTGAATTGGGTGGCTCTTATCGTGTAGTTGCTAAAATGGAGCGTGTCAGCACGTCACATTCGAGGGCGATGTCAAATCCGTGGAGCACGTACACTTCTCGCGTTTGTGTGGACGTGCCACCGCTCTTTTCGAGGCGTCGTTTCAACTCATTGGGAGACTGACCAAGAAAAATGATTATTTGCATCGCGTGCAATTGAGAATACGGCAACCCGGCTGCTTTGTTTGATGAGCCCGTGCCTCTTTTGACCAAAAAAAAATCAGAAAAAGGACAATGCTAAGCATGGCTGGTGTTTCTTTTTATTGAAAATTTAGCGAAAAGGCGCCAGAAAAAAAGGGGTAATGAGATGCGCCGAAGAGAGGGGAGCAATGGTCGTGCGAGGCCAAAATGGGATGCGCAGAGCGAAAACAAAAAGAGGATCAGTGGCCTGCAGTGCTTGCCATGTCGTTTGGGGCGATGCCTCTGTCTCGCGCAGTCTGTTTTCTAGCCATGATCTTTTTTTTTTTTTTTTTTTTTTTTTTCGACATATTGCTGGCGGTCTTGATAGCATCGCCCTTGAAGTCAACCAGGAGTCGCTGATGATCTTAACGGCTTTTTTGGGGCAGAATGCGTGTAAAAAACCTAAAAAAACACCTTTGAGAGACACTTTCCTTTAATTCACAATTGGAGAAGACTTGTATTTGCCACATGCCGCACGCATTATCTTCCTTGTAGCCGTGCCTCGCATGGATGCGCTGCCTATCGCCACCAACGACGTCGAGTAGTCTTGTGGCGCTTGCATTGAAGCAAACATCAAATTTTGTCATAAGCAAAATTGCAAAATGCCTTGATATCCTGCAATTTGACATGTATTTCAGACTTTGTGAACACGCCAGTGACGCCGCGAAAGACCGACGCGCAATATGATAAGCTGTGGCCGCGTTCAATCTTTCGTACCTGCTTAAAAAAGAGGCCCAAGCAGTCAAAACGGTTTGTGCGCGGCTCTGTGGCGTGTTCTTCCGGTATAATTCGTCCGTATACAATGATAAATGTAAAGTTGCCCGTGGTCGCTTCGAGAAAGTATTATGGATCTGGAATTATGCCGCTAGGGGCTGAGATGAGATTTCATTTTTTTTCGAATAAAATCCTAGCATGCATCGCTGATAAAGATTACTAAAAGTCTGTGTTTCGCTTCTCTTCGCGCCTACCGCCCCATGAATCCACTTTTTTTTTATCATACATAGTCAAAAAAAGAAGAAAGACAAGACTGGAATCACGAAAAAATCAAGAAAACGCGAAGCATTGATGTACACGCGGGACGCGACGCGCCTTTTTTTTTTTTTTTGGCGCCACGATGATTCATGCTGACGGTCCAATTGTCAATGACCACAAGGACGCAATGGAACATGTGAAGGACGTGGTCCACGGATGAGTCAATCTTGCTCGCTCTTGCCAAGGCAAGGCTACTGAAGATTTGGGCCATGCATGGTGATCAGGAACTGAGCCACTTCCCTGGAGCTTAAAAGAGGAGGAAGTGGCCCCTTCAGGGTCGCCTGGTCCAAGCAATTTGAGTTTTGAAAGGGAAGAAATTTCTGTTTTTGGATAAAGTTTTGTTTCTGGGATGCCAACTTGCTCAGGCCCGCGGTCTGGCATTGCATGCACACTGGTTGGCCCATTCTCGTGTAACACGACTATCGGTGATTACTTTGGCACACGCAAAAAAAAAAAAAAAAAAGGAATAAAACTGACGAACATAAAAACTGGACACTCGTATTGCGCCACCTCCTTTTTTTCCCCCTTTTTTTCTTTTTTTTTTTCATTGTTTTATCCTTTTGGCGCAATGGTAGGGAAAACCACTTTTTTTCGCTGCCAACGGCTCAATGCCATCGACACATTGATTGATTTTTGTCCTTTTTTTCTTGTTTTCTTTCTTTTTTTTGATTTCTTGTTGTTACTAGGTTTCTATACGATTGTGCACTTGGGATAGGTACTGTGATTGACGACGTGGCGATGGCGGCGATATGTTTGGCGAGCTGAGAAGGGCATGGGCACGAAAGCTCATTTTTTTCTTTCTTTTTTATTGCAGCATCCTTTTTGAGGCGGTGCCCTTGCTTTTGGAGGGAGTCCTTTTGATGTATTTTGTGGGCCGGCATGTGCATGCGCAGCGTCATCGCGACGGGCGTGAGCGTGAGGACTTTGCGGTGCCTGTCAAGAAGCGCAAATGGGTGCAATTGGGCCTGATCCCGCTGCAATTCCCGTTGTGGTGGATGGTACAACGCCAGCAGGACGCCAACGTCATCGAGGATTGTGGCTTCACGCCCGCAGTCTTTACCCTGTATCATGTAAATGGAGAAAAAAGTGCCGCTTTCGCGTTTCATGTCCCTCTTTGGCTTGTTTTGGGTTGGGTTGACACGGTTTTTTTTTTTTTTTTTTGTGATTGCTCGGTGTGGTGCTGTCAATGCCTGCGCGACTTCAATTTAAAGATAGGAATTATCTGTATCTGCTCTTTATCTTGTACGCGGGCGCGCTTTTGCGCGGCACCTATGACATGTTATTTCACCTGGCGTCGTCGCCGCTTTATCCGTGGTACACGGCCAACACCGCGCTCCAATTCGTGCTTGTCCTCATCGTCGGCACCATCCCACAGCCAATGAATCCCACCAACTTTGAATCGACCGCGCAGGAGGTCGTGGAAATCAAGGACAATAAGCTATACCGCAGTGTACTCCTTTTTTTTTTTGTCGATTTTTGTGCAGTTGTGATGGATCTCATATCCTTTTTTTTTTCTGCTGCAGGACATGTTGATTAGCCCAGAGACGACCGCGAGCATCCTGTCATGGGCATGTTTTTACTGGATGCAGCCCCTGGTGTCGTACGGATACAGGCACGTGATCACACGCAAGGACATCTTTTCCATGTCGGCAAATCACCTTGCACGCTTTGCATACCTGGATTTCAAGTCGACGCGTGAGCGCATGGCGGCCAAGCGCCTGCTGATGCGGCTGTATGTGAGCAATAAGACGTCAATTTGGATGCAATTCGTGTTTTCGACGTTGGCCGTACTTGTCAGCTACTTGACGCCGTATTTCCAATATCAATTTCTCGAATACATTGACAAGCCCGAAGGCAGACCCATCCAGGTTGCGTACACCTATGTGATTGGTATGTTTAGCGTCAGTTTGGTCAAACTTGCGTGCAACAACATCCAGCTGTACTATGGCCGCCGATGGAACGTGCGTACACTCTCCATGCTGGACGCCGAAATCTATGAAAAGACGCTCCGTCGCAAGGACATGTCTGGCAAAGTCGATGAGGATGGCGACGAGAATGCTGACAAAGTGAGCGGCACCGGCAAAATCACCAATCTAATGGCCATTGATGCCGATCGCCTGTCCGACTTGCCCTCGTACATCTTTGTAAGACCGATTCGAACAAGAATGGCTGCCACTTTAGCCATTGATTGGGAGCTCATTTCTTCAATTTTGGGAAAATAGATGTTTTACAATGCGCCGGTTGAGGTGACGGTGGCCGTTGTGTACCTGTACAATTTGCTTGGCGTTGCTGCGTTTGTCGGTCTTGGCGTGATGCTTGCGGGCTTCCCATTCACCGCGCTCATAATGAAGCGCGTCAGCAAGGTGTATGAGGATCTGACCAAAGCGCGCGACAAGCGCAATGACTTGTTGAACGAGCTGCTCCAGGGCATTCGCATGATCAAATTCTTCGCGTGGGAGGATAATTGGACAAAGCGCGTCCAAGAATCGCGTGCCAATGAGATTAAGACGCTTATTTGGAACATTATCTACGACGTGGTCCTCGACATCATCTACCAGGGCGTTCCCGTTCTCGTCACCGCCTGCTCGTTCATCTACTACACCAAGGTCGCCCAAAATGATATGTCTGCCAGGTACAACTCTTGAAAAGATACTCGGTTTTCAAAGTTTTCAGGATTTCATCCTTTTTTTTTTTTTTGTTTTTTTACCTCATCAGCGTCGTGGTATGGTATTAGAAAATGCTTATTTTTACACGCTGCTCACTCTTTTTTTTTTTTCCAAAAAAAAAAGTTCACATCGATTACTTTGTTCGAGCTATTGCGTCGCCCGATCATTCTCATTCCCGACTCGTTCACGACATTTGCCGAGGCGTACATTAGCATGAAGCGCATTGTCAACTATCTTGCTGAGCCCGAGGTGGATGACCAGGGCGTTGAGGTTGAAGTGGCGGTTGGTGGCAACCCGCAGGCGTCGCTCACGCGCACTGGCTTTTCGGACGCCACGTTCCAATGGCACGCACCTGCTGCGGAAGACAAGGAAAAGGCAAAGAATGCCAAAAAGAACGATGACACCGATGATGTCGCTGACGCACCCACCACGGCGCCCTTTATCCTTCACACCTCGGCTTTCAATTTCCCCACCGGCCACCTCTCTCTCGTGTGTGGTCCCACGGGCGGCGGTATGTCGAATTTTAAAAAGAAAAAAAAAGAAAAATCAGGCTCATTCATGTTTTCACAGGCAAAACGTCGCTTTTGTATGCGCTCCTCGGCGAGATGGATGCGACATCCGGCCACGCGTACCTGCCCTCCAAGAACAAGGTGGTGACGGACAGCACTTTTACCACGGTGGACGAGGTCAATGACCTGAAACTCGACGGCATTGCGTATGTCGCGCAGACCGCGTATTTGCAGCAGGCATCCATCCGCGACAATATCTTGTTTGGTGAAAAATTCGACCCTATCCGCTACAAAAAGGTGCTTTATGCCTGTGCGCTTATCCCGGATCTCAAGACATTTGTAAGTTTTGCGCATCATTGTGCTATTTTGGTGCTGTTCCTTATGGCATTCGTCTCGTTTTTTTTTTCCTCCACAGAATGACGGTGACCGTACAGAAATTGGTGAAAAGGGTATCTCCCTCAGTGGTGGCCAAAAGCAACGGTAAGAAAAAAATTAAGAAAACAAGGAAAACACAAAGAAATGGACTCATTTTCCCCCAACTTTGCTATTTCTAGTGTTTCCCTTGCGCGTGCCGTGTACTCGCGCGCCAAGACGGTGCTTTTGGACGACTGTTTGTCTGCGGTTGACTCGCACACGGCCAAGCACATCTTTTTCCACTGCATCAAGGGCGATTTGCTGCGCGAGCGCACGGTGGTGCTTGTGACTCACCACGTGCGTCTGTGCCTGCCTGCAGCGCATTATTTGGTCAAGGTGGACGGTGGCCGCATTGCTGGTCACGGCTCCGTGGATGCTTTGCGTGCGTCTGGCGAGCTTTTGACGCTTATTGGCGATGAGATGGCGGGGAGCGCAAGCAATTCGGACGACGACGCGGATGATGAAGCGGACAAGAAGGGTTCGGACCTTGCGACGGAAGAATGGGACTCGTATGTCATTGAAACGGACGACACGGAGGTGAACAAGCTTGTTGCCGATGAAACGTCCGCTGAGGGCAGCGTCAAGTTGCATGTTTACCGCGCCTACTTTGATGCCTGTGGCGGTATCGGCTTTTGGCTGTTGCTCATGGGTTGCTACATCCTTGCTCGTGTCTTTTACTTCGGTGAAACTTGGTAATTTGCCCCTTTACCCCCCTTTCTTGTCCCCTTTTGTTTTATTTACGCGCTCGATTTCTAACTCTGCTCTTTTCCATCTCTTTCTCAGGTGGCTGCGCCTCTGGGCGACGGCGTATGCAGACGAAAAGCCTTCTGTGCTTGCTTTTGCCACATCGGATTACGAAACTATCAACACGGCGCTGTACGTGGTGCACTCGCTGCGAACGTGGGCACACGAGGTGGACGTCAACTATTACATTGGCATGTACTGCCTTTTGTGCTTCCTTGCCATCTTTTTTCAGACACTGCGAGCAATTGTGCTCTATGCCGGCTCCATCCGTGGTGCGCGCCTGATTTTCCACCAACTTTTTGATCGCATCTTGCACGCGCCCATGAGATTTTTCGACACGACTCCAGTGGGAAGAATCCTCAATCGTTTTGGCAAGGATGTTACCGTCATTGACCTCCGAATGGCTCGCGCTGCCGCCTTTTTCCTCGAATGCTGTATGGGTCTCATCCAATCCACCATTGTGATCACCTTTATCACGCCTCAATTTGCTATTGTCGCGTTTATCGTCAGTAAGTTTGGTGGTTTCTGGTCATTTTTTTGCATTTTTCGACGAATTGATCCCCTTTTTTTTTTATCCATTCTAGGTGGCGTGTACTTTCTGGTGGGCACATACTATTTGCGCACGTCGCGCAGTCTCAAGCGTCTCAATTCTGTCAGCCGATCGCCCATTTATTCGCAATTCTCGGAAACCATTTCTGGCGTGACGACGATTCGCGCTTATGGCCAGCAGATGAACTTTATGTATACGTTGTACGACAAGATTGACAGCTACATCAGCCCGTTCTACTTGTTGTGGATGGCGAATCGCTGGCTGTACTGCCGCATGGAGTTCACGGGTGCCTTTGTGACGCTTTCGGCTGGTGTTTTCATCCTTTTGAGCCTCGACTACATTGATGCGGGCCTTGCTGGTTTGTCGCTCTTTTACGCGTACAGCTTCCTGGACAGCGTGTACTGGTTCATCCGCATGTACACGGACGTTGAGATGAATTTGAACAGCGTCGAGCGTGTTCAGGAGTACTTGGAGCTTACGCAAGAAGCCCCCGCCGTGATCGAGGGCCGCCGCCCGCCTGCAGCATGGCCGACCGAGGGCGCGATCCAGGTCAAGGAATTGGAGGTCCGCTACGCGCCGGATCTGGACCCTGTCTTGCAAAAGATCTCCTTTGACATCAAACCGCACGAAAATGTGGCTTTAGTTGGCCGCACTGGTAGTGGCAAGTCCACGATGGCGCTTGCGTTCTTCCGCATGCTCGAGACCACGCACGGATCGATTAGCATTGATGGCATCAACATTGAGCACATTGGCTTGAGCGATTTGCGCGGCAATTTGACTGTCATCCCGCAAGACGCTGTCCTTTTCAGCGGCACCCTTCGCTCCAACCTCGATCCCTTTGGCGAGCACGACGACGCCGACCTTTTTGATGTCCTGCATCGCGTCCATCTCATTGCTGCCACGCCCACCGGCGCCAATACTCCCTCCGGCGAGTCATCCAACACTCCCACGCTCAACCCTGAGGCCCAGCAGCAAAATGTGTTTGAAAACCTCGACTACGCCATCTCGGAAGGTACAAAGAGAAAAAAAGAGGGATGCTTTGCGATGCTTTTGCCTGATTTTGCTCACATTTTCCATTTCTTTCAATTTCTTAGATGGCCACAACTTGTCGCAAGGCCAGCGTCAGCTTGTGTGCATGGCACGCGCGTTGCTGCGTCGCAACAAGATTGTAATCATGGACGAGGCCACATCCAGCGTCGACTTTGAGACTGACCGCAAGATCCAAAACACAATTGCCACCGAATTCGCGCACTGCACTATTCTGTGCATTGCCCATCGTCTTCGCACAGTTGCCGACTACGACCGCGTCCTCGTCCTTGACAAGGGCACCGTCGTCGAGTTTGACAAGTAAGTGGTTCGCGACCTCTTTGAGTAATTTTTTAACGCGCGATTTTTTTTAGCCCGTACACGCTCATGTGCAACCCTGACTCGGCCTTTTACAAAATGTGCCGCAAGTCTGGTGAATTTGACACGCTGCTTGCAGTTGCCAAGCAAAAGCATCAGCTCGTGGACGTCGATGAATAAACTGCACGTCGTCCCTTTTTCCCCCCTTTTTCCCATTCCCCCATTCCCCCCTCCCCCACACACACACAACACACATGCACATTCCTCTCCCTTGCTTGATCTCCTCCAGCTCCTCCCCCTCTCCACTTCTACCTACCCTTTCACTCTGAAATTATAGTGTATCCTTTTTTTTCTATTTTATCAAGCAAATAAAAGAATGCACAGATGACCCTTTTTCATTTCATATGCATTGCGCGCCAAACCTCGTGTAGTCTTCAAACGGGTGCAAGTTCTAGAAAAAAAAAAAGGGAGGTTCGTATGATAAAGAAACCAAACTTTGCATTTTTTTGTGATTACAGTATTCGCCAGAATATTCACTTGAAATGCAATGTACTAGTCACATTAAAAAGTCATCAAAATTTTGCTGCTTTCAGCGGTCTACAAGGATGCCACGAAGCTTGGGAATCATATCTGTAATAAGAACAATCAATTTTTACTGCATTTTGTTTTGTTTTGGATGAAGGAACGGCCTGCAAAGAAATCGGCTCGTTGAGCCTGTAGATGCAGATCTTCATTTTCAAATGAGCCCACCCTTGTGGCATTGCGATCATTGGGTGGCGCGCAATCACCATTTTCAAAAATGAGAGATCTTCCTAGAGGACCAGTCGAGGATTTGAAAATCATGAAATCAAAGCCCTTAGATCGCCACGCCATTCAACCACATGGTAGAGACACTTTTAACCGACAGAAATACGATAAATACCGGGGGTCCATTGGCTGGTTTTTTCGTTAAACGCGAAAAGCTGCGATTTTTCATCCCAAGGCAAAATCAACGAGGACTGGGCGCAGCGCCTTGTAAGTTTTATCACCGGAAAGAGCACAACCTGAAGCGTGCGCAGGCATGGGTGATCTCTGAAAAAGTGAACTATTGACATTTTTGACACGGTTTCAAGATCATATATAATTTTCGACGCGTGAAAAATCGCGTCGAACGTCGAGTTACACGTGTATGACCCTTATTGATTTTATGCGCCCGAGATATCTCTTGCTAATGAACGCGTCGGCGCGGTTCGATGGATGCGTTTTTCAGGCGCAAATCGATGTTGAAATTAAACCAAAAATTGCACATTGCTCGTCGAGGAGCAGATCGATCACAGTCTTTTTTGGCATTTTCCGTGGTTTTACCCTTCAAAGCATCTTGTGTGTGAGTTTGGCAGAATTCTAGGACCTGATTTTTCGATTGTTAATTTGGGCGCCTCGTCGCGAGAAAATCTGGACTTGCGCCTGACGTGCTCAAATGCGTCGTGGCTGCTTCCTCCAGGTGTGACCCACTTTGTATTTTCAACCTCGGACTTTGTGCTGAGGCGCGTTTCGGAGATTGTAAGAGCCTTGTTGGCAAGGTTTGTTGCACATGCTAGCGTAAACAGGTATTTTGATATAATTTCAGCAGCATCCTTGCCGTTGAAGCTTCAATTTTTTTTTCATGTTTCGTGCGGGTCATATTGCACAGTTGGACCAAATTTTGAGGAAGATCGAAGCACTGTAATATCAGCAATCGCAAATTACTGTTTTTTAAAATCTAATACCTTGTTCAATATGATACAAGATGCGTTAATGAGCATCCAACTCTTTCTGTTTATGTTTCAAGCTTTTGCAATGGTGGCAGCACGCTATGAATTTAAAACAAGGATTGATCATTTTTTTTCCGACAATATCGCTACTAAACAGTCCATTTTCGTGTTATTCATGCTTTTGCGGTGCTTTTTTCATTATATTCATCCTGTGGCTGTGAAACTTGGTACGCTGTATGCAGAAGCGAAATTCGCATTATTTGTGACGCAGTGGTTTGTCTGAACCACGCCTGATCTAATCGAGTTTAACATGTTTGACAGTCTTTATACGGATTTTCCACTCATTTAGCTATTTTTAGTCGTAGAATCCAGACGTGCTGAATCATGATCAAACGCGCTGCTTCACAATGATGTGAGTTTCATCGGGTCACCGTCCATGTTTCTGTGACATACGGCCGAAATCCATGTAATTCACTTTTGTTCAACATTGGTGTTTTCGTGCGTGTGTTGCTCCCAAACAAAGGTATGCAAATGCACGCGTATGTTGTAAATGCTGACTTTTTTAATCCTTTTGAAATGAATTGTTTTTGTGCGTGTTTGAACGAAATACGGGGGCAAAAATGTGAAATGCGCGATTTGCCGCAGCACGCTCCCCGTGTAAATGAATTGAATTCCCGCTACAGACTTTTGTGACAACTCTCTTTCCAACTTTTTTACTTGCCTGGCCATGGAGAATCCTTACGAACATCAACAAGCGGTGCTTTTGAGCCGTATTGTCAATAGTGTGGTAAGGTCTTTTATCGTGTTTTGTAGTGGAAAGTTCGAGCTCACTGTGCCTGTCGTGTTCTTTTTCAGAGCAAGCTCAATTCGTCGGTCAACGAGCTGACGGAACGCATGAAGGTAATAAAAAATAGGGCGTGTACAATTGCAAAAAAAACCAAAATTTTGGGAAATTCACCACTTTATGATGACTGTAGGAGATCAATAATGACAATGTCGATATTGCCAAGCTGTCAGATATGTGGGCTGCCTACGACTCATCCGTGCAAATTCACCTGGAGAGCACCAAAAGCCTTTCAGAGCCGTTGTAGCGCACCAATTGCTCTCTGTACCAGGCTTTTTTTCACCCCCCCTTATCCTCTCCATGATTCCCTTTTTTTTCTTCTTTTTCTTTTCACAAACGCAAATGGAGCAATAAAGCGGCCTTCTTTTACAGAGATATTCAGAGATGTGTGATGAAACAGGGCCAAAAAAGGGGCCAATGGCATTGGGGCGGGGTCGAGCGACGCGCTTTTTGTTGTTTTTCTTCTTGATTTGGGCGTGTGCGCGTCGGTGTCGTTTTTCTTTCCCGTTTCTTTTTGCACGTTTTTCTTGATTATGCTCGGCACAGACACATATTCACCGCCTGATCTTGGTTCTCCAGGCGACATGCTGCTTGACGATGAGGTGGTGACGCAGGAGCAAATGGATATTGCCGAGCAGCTGCAAGAAGAAGATACCCTGGCTGATGCGCAAGACGATGAGGACGAAGAGAAGGAGATTGTCGATGAAGACGAGCGACACGCACTGATCCGGCGCCTGCGGCTGCAATTCTGCGTGCGGCCCGAGTTTGAAGTGACAAAGACCATGATTTTCCCGGACGGCCGGCTAAACCAAGAGTAGACAATACACACGAAAAAAGAAGGAGCCGTTTTGACGCCTTTTTTCGTTTTTTTGTAGATATTTTTTGCCCAAGATGAAGGACGGCAAGATTGACATGGCGCAGTACACGATTGTGGATGGGGACGCGCCTCTGGTGGGGATGCTTGGCAAGGGGGATGCCAATGGCGCGTCAATGGCGCGCGCTTCGTCGGGTGACAGCGACGCGGCGGCTGCGCCACAGCCATCACGCAAAGGCGACGCGATGGACGAAGATTCAACGATGTCTGGCAAGGACGACGTGTCCATGAAGGACGAGACCACGTCGACGGGTGCCGAGGACGACGAAAACGACGATTCTGACCAAGACAGCTCGTCAGACGACGATATTTCATCGGATTCCGATGATTCCTCGGACCAGGATGACATGGACCACGACACGCCTGCCATTGGCACTGATGGCGCGTCGACGGATGCGGATGACAAGGATTCAGGACGCTTTGCATTGAAATAAAACGAACATTTTTTTATCGAGCATCTTTTTGCCCCTTTTTCCCTTCAAAATGGCTATCATAGCCATTGGCTGGCAAAGAGCCCGAGCGGCGGAGTTTGAGGGAATCAGGGGCAAAGACGAACAAAAATCCTGCCTTTTTTATTTTTTCTCTCACCCTTTTCATTTTTTTTTCTTTCCAATTCTCTTTATATAAAGAAAAACAAAGCGATGCCCGAACACACTTCCGACGCTGAAGGTGACCTTTTACGCCACTTGGCGCAAATCCTGACAGAGATCAAGACAACACCTTCGACGGGCGAGATCTCGGCCGACTTGCTTGGCCAGCTGCGTCTTTTGATGCTGCAGATCGAGGACCTCGCCGCCGATGAGACCAACACCGAGGCGAGGCAGCTAAAGGAGCAAAGCGACGCGTATTTGAGCCTTTGGTTTGATGATTTGGTCGCGCAATGCGAAGCCGAGGGCGACGAGCTCGACTGGGATGCCGACGGCTATGATGATGACGCCGACGACGATGACGAAATGTCGTTGGGTGACGATGACGACGACGAGGATGATGATGATGATGACGATGTTGCGCTTGCATTGGCGCTGCAGGATGAAGAAGATGCCGTGCAAGATGACAGCCATGATACCTCGACCGCCACCTTGGTCACTGTGGATGCCCCCGATGACGACGACCAGATGATCGAATCTCAGCACCATCGCAAATCAAGCACCAACGAGATTGTCGCGTAAAAATGCCCCTCTTTTTGCTTTTTTTTTTTTATCACTGGCCATGATTCCCTTTCTCCCATTGTGTACATAAATTGCTTCTTTTTTTTATTCTCTTTTTGCAAATTGGATGTGATTTGTCACGTTTTTTACGCGATTTTACGCGATGTTCACGCTGTTTGACGCTGCTGCTGGCGTTCCTGCTGTTGCTGCTGGGCCAATTGGTCAATGTACGACGAGGCAAACTTGAGGAGGTCGTTGAGTGCGCGGCTACCGGGCTCTTGGTCGCGTGGCTCCATGACAAACGCGGCGGGTTGGCCCAATGGCGCGTCAATGGCCTGGTACGAGCCATCGGACTCGTACACACGGCCCGACCAGATGTGGCGCCATTGAATGTGGTGCTCGTTCTTGGGGAAGTACACCTTGACAAAGTTTGTCGACGGCGAAAGCACGGGCGCTACCATCAGACATGATCCGACCATGAATTGCTGGTACGTCAATTGTTTGACCGTCGTGTCCTTGGGGTAGTACATGAGCAAATGCCGCAGCACGGGCCACCCCTTGGTCTTGGCGTCGTGCAGCAATTGTCGGCGGTATGGCTGCAATGCGGCAAACAAATTCGCCGTGTGCGCCAAATGCAGGTACGATTCTAAAATTTCAAAAAAAGAAAAGTATCAGATTGAGCCGCGCCCAATTGCCCTCTTTTTTCTTTTCTTTTACCCTCGTCGTCGTAGATTTGGGCATTGGCGCGTGGTAACAAGCCCTCGGAGGTGCGGAACACGCAGGTGAAAGCGGCCAATTCCATCCAGCGGCACAACAATTCCTTGCTGCGGATCATCTTGGTACCGGGGAATCCGCTATCGGCCGTCATGTAACCGCCAATCTCGCAATGACACGTCGAGAACCCAGACAAACCCGCATTGAGCATGGCCGTCACCTACACAATAAAAAAAAGGAGGTGTCAATTTGTTTTAGCTTTTTTTATGCTCCTTTTTTTTTCTTTGTTTACCGCGCTCTTGATGCCGTCCGTCTGGTTCCAGGTGACTGCTTGATCGCCTGTCCAAAGCGATTGGACGTAGCCGGCCGAGCGGATGTAGCCTGAACGGCAAAACACGACGGCATGCTCGTCAAGGCCCGATTCCGTGAGCAAATCGTGATGCAGCTTGGTCCAATCCTCGGCGTATTGGTTGTGATAGTCGGTGGCATTGCATTGGCTGGCCGACAGTGCCACGCGCTTTGCAGACGCCAAATCCATTGGCAATGTGTAGCCATAATCCGCGAGATAGCCTAATGAAAATAGGACAATTGTGGAAATTTGAGGATGAGACTTGCTCAATTCCAAAGAAAAAAAAAGGGGGGCGATTGTTACCCGAGATGCCAATGTCAAAGAGCTGAGTCTTTAGAATGTCTTTGAACCATTGACGCGCGCTTTCATTTGTCAAATCGAGGATGCCATAGGCTTCGCCTGCAGAGCCCTTGATTAAATAAGGTGCACCATCCATGGGCTGCTTGACGAGGTAGCCATTGGCGGCGGCATGGTGGTAGTGCTTGTGCGTGAGCGTGTCGCGCGTCGACGCGGTGCCGACCTTACCGTCGTCATGGGTTGCCGACAAAAATGGCGTCACACTCACGAGAAGACGCACGGCAGGCGTGTCCGTGATAATGATATCCTCTTCTTCGTCCACTTCTTCGTCTTTAGGAGGCGCAGCGGGTGGCGCGTCCGCCTCATTTTCGTCGATTTTGTCATTTTCCTCATTTTCGTCGTTTTCATCGCCATCGGACGTCACGGCAAGTGTCGCAGCGGTCTTGGAATTGTTTGGCTTTGAGACGTGTTGTGTCAATTCCTGGACAAAAGCGGGCCAATCCGGGTACAATGCCGAGCTGTATTCCATGGACCAATGCGGCACCGGGTACGCGACAGCGGCTTGTTGTTGGCCCTCGGGTACCTCGGGCTGCAAATACCCTGACCAATCTGACACGCACACGGCCGCCAAGGGGACGCGGTAGTAGCGCAGCTGCTCCAGCACCTGTCGCACCTTGTCCGGCCCGCCTTGCAGGTCCACAATTGCGCCCTGGCCTACCCACAGCGGAATGGACGCCACACGGCCCGCGTACGCCGTGTACTCGGATAACAGATCAAACAGAGAGTCTCCATGCATCACGCGCGCCATGAGTGAAGACGCATTCACGCGCACCGTCACACGTTCAGGCTGACGCAGGTCAAAACTGCTGTATTCGCTATTCAGCAAGCAGAAACCCAGGCAATCGCTTGTCATGTAAAATGGCACCGTGCAATTCGTCGCCAGCGCGTCGCTCGACATTAGATGCTTGGTCGAGGACCACAATTTCGAGAGCTACAAATATAAAAAAAAAGAATAAATGGATATTTGACCACCTGCCCATGTCTGTTTTTTTATCCACGTCATTTGCATCATCCAACCTACCGACGATGCGTCTCGGCCTTGGTCTTGTTCTCTATGCTCACGCAAAAAAAAAAAAAAAAAAAAAAAAAAA
>KV441930.1:208648-220027 GCA_001650995.1 Gongronella sp. w5
CCCCAAAAAAAAAAAAAAAAAAAAAAAAAAATTAGAAAAAAAAGTGTCTTTTCCCCTCAATTTGCATCTTTACCTGACGAGGACGGGCACCTTTTGGCCCTTGTGGTCGATGGAGCTGTACTGCTCGCCAAAGCCGTAGATTTGCTCGTCAGAATTGGTCTTATATGTAAGGATGAGGCGCTGATGATGCTGCATGGCGGGATCGCGATGCGTGATTTTGACCGTCATGTCCAATTGTCGCGGGCTGATTTCTTTGAACGACAGCACATAATCCATGTGCGTCGGCAGCACTAGTTTGGTGCTCAGGCCGCCGGAAACATGCACCACCTGCTTCTCAATCGAGTCGTATGCGATGTTTGTAATCGTTTGTAGCCGCGTCGGCACCGTGTCGTGCTCCGCAATCGTCAATTGTCCATGATCATTCGCCCCAAATGAATCGTGCCCCACCGACGACGCCAAAAACGGCTCTCCGTGGATTGCTGGCGCCAAGAAATCACCATTGAGCGTTCTTTTTTTTCGATTTTCTCCCCCTTTCCTCCATGTTTTCTCGCCTTTTCACTTACACTCCCACAACACGCGGCCGTCCAGCGTCTTGACGGAAAAGCTGAGCCGCTCTTGGTTCGCTTGAATCTTGAAGTTGCCCGTGGAAAACTCATTGGTGAGCACGCGATCGCCAATGGAGATACGCGGCTGGATGTACTCGTCCATGGGCGCAAGCCCAAATGCTTTGAGTGCTTGAGACCACATGGTCATGGTGAAAATGAAAACGAAACAACGAGAGAAACAAAGAGGATGGGAGTGATTTTTTTGAAACACCCGCCTTTTTTTCATGCACATTCATTCTCCGCCCGGAAATAGGCGTGTATCGTCTGACCCCTGCCCGTGCATTGTCCAGAACTCCGTTCATCTTACCGGCTTGAAAATGCCCGCGATCTTGACCTGGCCTCTGGAGCAACAGCGCAAAAAAAAAAGAAAAAAAAAAACGCGCCAATCTCTTGGTTTGCTACAAGCAATGGCAGCGCATCCATACTCCCCATCAATGCACTATTCATTGGCCTATTTCAATGAGCCTTCAGCCACGGATGAGCGATGTCTGTACGCGACACATCAGAGGAAAACGCGAAAACATGGACTTTTTTTTTGCCAATCTCAGTGAATTTTGTAAGATTATTCTTTGTGTTGATTGTCCAATCACGTCCATTTTATCGAAAAGCGTAGTGTCATTTGCAGGAAGGGCCAAAGAATGAGCCTGTGGGAGCCTGATTAACTTTTTTATGCCCTTTGTTTTTTTTTTACGCGCTGCTGATTTTTGAGTCGTCATTGGACGGCCAACAATTGAGTAGAGAGGATGGGTGGTGAAACAGGCTCTTAATAGGCCAAGTTACTTTTTTTCTGGTCTTTTGCAAATTGGTGCATAATAGGGAAAAAAAACCATCACCGTGGGCTAAACGGCGTGCCTGGTGAATGGGTGTTGCGCTTTGTGACTTGATGCAAAGCAGGGGCAAACGGTTGCCGCATGGAGCGATGCTGAAACGCCAAAAAGTACGCACGGCGGGCGCGGGACCGCGCATCTGAGCCAAAATGTTGCTTCTTGCATGGGCATTTTGTGCGACCCACATCCTCGCCCCAGCTGGGAACCATGGGCAAAGGGGATCCTACGCAATTGATCATGCCACCCCCAAGCATGGGAACACAGACTTTTTTTGAAGCCTTTTTTTCCGGTTCTCATCAAGTAAGGCCCGTCCTGACTTGCTCCGTTGCCCAGATTAAGGCCTTTTTTTCAAAAATAATAATAAATCAGGCGACAAAGTGCAACAAGGCGCCGATGGCGCCAAGTATGTGCATGCCGCATTAGAAAGATCCTTTTTTTTCCTCTTTTTGCGCAAAACAAGCAAGATCAAGCGCTGCCATGCGTGACATGGAACCACGGACCGCTTCATCAAGAAGCTCCACGTCGCAACGTTTCTTTCCGACGGCCGTGGCGACCATCATTGGGCTCATATCGACCGAAAAAAAGAAAGGAGCAGGGCCAGAGCTCCGTGCACACTACAATTGTTTCCGCTTGAGAAGGCGGGTTCAAGCAATTTGACTACCCGTCGGCGGCATTTCTCGTGCGATTGCATCGGGTTATTTTTTTTACGATTGAATTGGAGGAGACAAAGGCTAGTTAATGATCAAATGCGGCGAATGGATGCAATGGGTGGGGTGTAAAGCTGTCACCTTGATTTATTTCGATGCATAAGTGAATACACGAACCAGAGACTAGGGAGAGAGTGGTGGAATAAGGAGAGGGGGGCGAAAAAAAAAGTAGGGAGTCACAAGAAAGGGATGAAATGGAAAAAACATGAATTGGTATAGATACGAGGAGGAAGAGAAAGCAAACGACGAGTCAAGCGAGAAAGAATGCGCGAGAGTGAGAGTGAGGGAGGGTACATGAATGATACACATATCAAAAGAGAGCGAGGAAAGGGGAGGGAAGGCCAAATGGGCAGCGGCTAGCGCCAAAAAAAAAGGCAGATCAAGGTTAAAAAAAAAAAAAGGTGTGAACTAGTGCGTGCGAGGCGAAAGAAGGGGGGGGGATATACATGGTTGGTTTGGTAGAGGGGGGATTCAAGGAGAGAGAGAGAGAGAGAGAGAGAGAGAGAAAAGAGTGCTCATAGCATGAGGGAAGATGAGGAGGATGATGCAGAGGATGATGGGGATGATGATGAGGATGGGAGCTGAGGAGAAGGGCTCTTTCGCACGGTGCCTGAGCGAGTTGGGGAGAGCGAGCGCATGAAGCGGATGGTCTTGTTTTGCTGACCTACCACCTGTTTCTTGCGTGGTGGGCCATACACCGTGGAGGCGTGCTGGTCTTCCTTTGTTTGATCGATTTGTGGCACTGTTGGCTGGTCGACTGTGATGGCCATCAACGGCTTGCGCAATGTGTGCGCATCGCGTCGATTCAGCAGCTTGGGATCGACAGGTAGCTTGATTTGCTTGGACAAAACGTCTTGGCAATGTTTGGACCACCATTGGGGCGCGTCATTTTCTTGGCCAGTCGTATTCTGTGTGATGTCATCTGTTTGCTGTGGGGTATCGTCCTCGTCCGTGTACACCTCATTAAGCCATGCAGACGTCGGGTCGTAGTGTGGATCGCGGCGTCGGCGTGGCGGCAGCATTTCTTCGTCCAATTCGTCCATATCAAACATTGGCCGCAAAAATCCGTTATCGGGCGACATGGTCAGCGACCCCGGCGAAAAAGAGTGTGACAATTCCATCGCATCGTCCTCAGAATCATAGTCGGAATAGTCGTCGTTGGGTGTTAACAGCGTCAATCCCTTTTCCTTGTTATTGTCGTCATCCTATGTTCATTTTTGGGAGTCAAAAAAAAAAAAAACAAATGAGAAATGGGGAGGCCTTTTTTTTTTTTTTGCTTCTTTGGGCTCTTTTTTTTTTGGCATTTTTAAACGTACAAACCACTCATCAAATTGAATTTTGCTGTCACCAAGCACCATGGTCAAGTTGCGATGCTCTGGGGTCTCCTCGCTTTTGCGCATTTCCATGCGCTCGTCAAGCGACAGCATGGGGCGGCGTATGTTTGGAATAGCTTTCGTTCGAGTGCTGCAAGATGAGCTAGAATTGAGTGTCAGCTTGCCAAAACTCGTGCAGGGCGTCATGGCGTTGGACGGTGTGGCGGTCATCATGGCGCGGGGCTGGCGTGGTGTGCTCAGGGCGGTGTCGCTGTTCATGAAAGAGGAAGAAAATGGGGGAATACAGAATGAACAGAGAATAAAAAAAAAAGAAAAAGAGCAGGGAAGAGATGTTTTTGTCCCAATTGTTCAGCGACGGATGAGAAAAAACACTCCAGCGGAGCCTGAAATAACCGTCGGCCAATCATGTTGCTTAAAACCACCAGACGATTACTAAAAAAGGCGATTGGGATGAAAAGAAAAAAAACGCGTGTCTTTTGCCCTCCACCACGTTCATCCAGCCAAAAGGCGCGAAAAAGCGTGTCATACTCGCGATTTTGAAGCGAATCGTGCTCAAACGCGCCATAGACGCGTCGACACACCGTTCCAATGGCATCCATTCGCGATTTTATCGAATTGGGTTCAATATGACCTGATTTTGCACGGTGCATGGGTCATTTTGTTGTTTCCAGGCTCACGACTTTTTTCTTTTTTTTTTTTTTTCTTGCGTCGTGTCTCCAAAAAAAAAAAAACATTACTGCTCGCCCTGTGATTGGCCCATCATCTTCAATTGATGTTCCGCAATGAACACATGTTACACACGGTGCCCATTCAACCTACCCCTGCTCACCCGCACAATTGCAAACCCCACTCCCTGCTTCACAATTGATAAGCCCGCTGGTGAGCTTTAATAAAAGAGAATTTGAGCCTTCAACTTGACTTGATCCATGTCATATTCCGTCAGTTTTGGCCCTTTTTCGATGCATTCATTATAGTAAGAAATGCTTCTACGTCTTAAAAATGAAGTCAGGCAACGGGGGGGATGCAGATGGGGCTTTTATCTACGAAATGGGTCACATGAATTGTCTTGTGGTCTACTTGCGCGCCCTTTTTTTTTTTTTTCTCCTCGTCACGATTGCGAGAGGTGCTCCACGATAGAAAGCCCAATTTGCCAGCTAAGAGGGCACCCATTCGGCCTAGCATCGGAGTAAAAATAGACATCCAATGGCCACGCAGGATCGCCACATGCCTTTTTGACCTGAAAGACGCCAAAGTCAAGGGCACACGGACCCTTAGCGGCGCTTTTTCGATGCTTGGGCGATTTGGAATGATGACAAAAGGGACGAAATTCCTATTGTGTGGCCTGCATCCACAAAAAGCGCATTTTTATCCGCACTTTGCTTCTTGATTCTGAATGGAATCTTTTGACCCAGCAATGACCAATGGGTGTGCCTCGCGGTGTGAAAAAATACCTGTATTTTCCAAAGCTTATTTACCTTGACATGAGCAATAGATAGCGCGGCGACGCGTGTGAAATCATACCTGTCAAAATGAATATAAAAAGAGCGCTTCCGTCGATGCCATCGGCAAATGGTACAATTGAGAAGCTTTTTTTTCCTTTTGCTCCCCACCTGTCCACCCGCTGCAGCCCTCCCCCGCCTTTTTTGAAATTGCCTCCCACCATGACAGACCCTACTCACACAGAGATGATCGCTCATTTGCGTCGCACGGTCGCCGTTGCCAAGCGCGCCATGGACCTTGGTCGTCATCCCTTTGGCGCAATCCTTGTCGGCCCTGACAATCAAATCCTGGCGGAGCAAGGCAACATTGATACCCTGAACCACGCAGAAAGCACTCTAGCACGCGTCGCATGTAATGTGTTCCTGCAAAAAAAAAAAAAATCAATGGTCACTCACTTTTTTTTTTTTTTATTGGTTTTGGTGATTTTAGACACCAATTTCACGCCGCAATTCCTCCAATCGTGCACGCTGTACACCAGTTTTGAACCTTGCTGCATGTGTGCAGGCAGCTGCTATTGGGCCAACATAGGCCGCGTTGTGTATGGTATGTCTGAGAAGCGTCTGTTGGAATTGACCGGCGACAGCGACCAAAACCCCACCATGTCACTACCGTGCCGCGATGTGTTTGCCGCTGGCCAGCGTGCCGTCAAGGTGGAAGGCCCTTTTCCTGAATTGGAGGACGAAATCATCAAGGACCACGTCGATTTCTGGAAAAATCACTAAAAGTGAATCTGTCTCTCCCCTTTCTCTGTGCGCCCCCCTCCTTTCCGCAGCCACGTGTCCATGCTCGAGCGCCAAACAATAAACGATTTGTATTTTTAGTTGTGTACAAGATGCTGATTTATTTACAAAAAGGCCATAATGGGGCACAAAAGCGCGTCATGACCGCTGGAAACGATGATTCCACTTTAGCACCTCGTTCAAATCCTTGGCAAAGCCGTCCTGCGGGTGCCCTGTCCTTGTCACGCAAGGCACAGGATATTTGGACATGCGCACTTGCACATACTCGCCCTTTTCCAGCAAAAACACCTCTTGCCCGTCCATGGTCACCTCAATCTGGCTCTGACTCGACTCGCCGATCTGACCAAAAGTATAAAATAAGAAAGAAATGAGGTAAACACATGTTCACTGCGCCGTCATTTGCTGCCCTTTCTTACCTTGAGTTGGATCGCCGAGCTCGGTGGTAGGAGCACGGTGCGGAACGACAGCGATCGTGGGCAGATGGGTGTCATGATCAGGCTCTGCACGCTGGGATGCACAATGGGTCCGCCTGCGTATTCAGGGGGAAAAGTGACACAAAGCAAAAAAAAAAAAAAATCAATGAATTCATTGTTCAAGCGTGCATGCTGCTGCGTCAAGACCCTTTTACCTGCAGACAACGAGTATGCCGTCGATCCTGTGGGTGTGGACACAATCAAGCCATCCGCCTGAATGAAGAATAAAAAAAAGGAAATGAGAATACGACGTTGTCGCTCGGTTTTTTCACATTTACAATGCACTCTGTGAGGTATTGATTGTCCACGTAGCAGTCAATGGCCGTCAGATGGGGATAGCGGCCACGATGCAGTGCCACCTCGTTCATCACCTGGCGATCGCCTAAGAAAAAAAGTCAGATATTGAATGCCTTTGTCCAGAAATCCGCCTCCGGCCCTCACACTTACCAACTTCATGTCCGTCAACGGTGATGCGACTGCCATTGTGCTGGTGCAGCGAGCAAAAGAGACGGCGGCGCAACGCGACGGTGCACTCGCCGCGCATCATATCGGCGAGGATCTTGGTATAATTTGCGAATTCTAAAATAGCGGAAAGAAAGCGTGCGCGTTTAGTACGACCTTGTCACATCCGAAAAAAAAAGTGATTGTTAGATTTACGAAAGGACATGAGGAAGCCGAGCGTGCCCATGGAGAAGCAGACGACGGGTGGAACCGCCTTGGGAAATAGCGACGACAGGTGCAGCATGGTGCCGTCGCCACCGAGGGTGATGGCATAGTCGACAACGCGGCCGTACTCATGTTGCTGGTCCTTGTGCAGCGCATGAACAAACGGCAGCTCGCGCTGGAATTGACCCGCAATCTCGGGTTCCACAAGGATATTCACGCCAGGATACCGCTCCTTGAGCCAGCTACAACAAGGACCAGGGGGATCAGCGACGCGTTACTCTCGTTTTTTTTTTTTTCTCTTTGTTTTTGCTCATTTTACATTGCCATTTCCACCAATGCCTTCTCGGTCGCTCCGTCATTGGGCTTTTTGACAATCAGGATTGTCCGCGGCTGCTGCTGCCAATTGACCTGGACATGTCCACTAGAAAAAAAAAAAGAAGTTGACGAGGACACGTGAGCCTTTACATTAAAGACCGGCATTAAAGACTAAAAAAAAATAAAGTGGCGAACGCACCCAAACGTGCTGCCAGGCAGCTGTACAATGTCATTCGCGTAGCGGGGCGGCATGAGGGGATCGGACGGCTGATCGTCGCCTAGAAAAGTATCCAAGCAAGGGGAATCAGCGACATTTCAGCAAAAGAGGCGCGTTTTGCCTTGGCATGGACGCTTACCAGGGGGAGGCACGGCACTCACAAGGTCGACCTTGTCGGGCAGGTCGACAAGGGTACGGCTGGCAAAGTATTGTCTTCGCACATGGAGCATGGAGCGCCATGGGGCGCGTAAACCAAGACGTAACATTAAGAGAGGAAGAAAAAAGAAGGACGAAAAAGTCGGATGACTCACGCATGAACCCGCCATTCATATCTTTTCGAGCTCTGCGCATAACTAAAGCCCGCTTCAGGCACCGTGGCGCGCCTGTGCACAGTGCCAAACACACCTTTCTACTGTAATTGCGCTTTCCGCTTGACATCACTCTTGACGGCGTACGGCACTGCCCGCTGCAGTGATTATTAGCTGCATAATTATCGCGTTCTTCGAAGCTGCACGGACGTGCTTCAGGGAAATTTGACTACAAGAAACCCAGTTTTTTTTGTCGCATTTTGATCATTTTTCAATTTTCATTTATTTCTGATCTCATGCAAATAAAGTACCACAATCGCCGTGAATACTGTACAACAATCCCACCAGTGAATGATGAACATCATCCTTTGAATTTTTGATGGCTTCAAAAAGAGGCACGAACGAGTCTCTATCATAACTTTCTGAAAAATTGATCATGATACCGTGCGCATTTTACAGTAAAAAAAACACAAGCAAGTTCTTCATCACCATATCTACATATGTCATTTTGGGCGTACGAAAGTCGCTTTTCTGCAATGGTCATTGATTAAACAAATGCAGATCAACTTTGAGCTTACTACTGTATGTCAATCTTGACATGGATCATTAGAGCATGTAAGGCAGCGGATCACAGCCAAGATTCATTCTCGGTCGCACACAGGGCCTGACATCTTGCTTTTCTAGCACACGCTCCATATTAGTGCATAAAGCACAGCATCAGCAGCATGTGCTGCGGCTACGCGTGACGCTCATTAGCACTCACATTGCCCCTTAGTGTAGCATGACGCGCTGGATGCAAAGGGTGCCTAATGCAATGCATTGATTCCCGTGATCGGACCCTTTGCACAGCCCGAGACTCCGGTCAGATCGCCACACAGCTGAATGTCTGACCCTGAATCATCCATTCCCCTCTATTTAAGCTCGCCTTCCCTTAGTCTCTCTTTTTCTTCCCTCTCATCTTTCTTCTCCCCATTAAAGCCGTACTTTTAGTCCCGTCTTTTCTGTCTTGTTCACTAGTAGATTCACACTGTACCTACTGTACTACAGTACTGGAACGTCAGTACTGTAGTGCACGTCATTCGGTACTACAGTATGATCGTTCCAATAATCTTTCAAAGTAGATGGAAACCAAATCCTGGAAAAAGTACGTAGAACAGTATGATAAATAGCAATTTCCACTATTTTTTGCTTAGATTTTACACGCAAACATAATGTTTGATTCGCACTTTTTTAAATTCAGTCTTTCAGTGTGCAGAGCCTGACGCGTGATGCTACTGTTCCGTATGTCTTGCTTTCAGTAGCGCCGCTAGCTACAAGTATCATAGCGCGCTACATACAGTATACAGTAATGCATAAAAACGTACAATTATCTTAATAAAACCCAAAGAGCAAGCAAAGACCGTGATTTTCAGACTTTGCCGGCCTATTGTGCCTCCAGAAAATTTTTTACAGCGTCGGTGGCCGCGGATGAAAGACCCGTCACGACATGAACAGCAGCGTGTGAGCACGATGGGTCTGCCCGATTTTTTTAGGTACTGTAAACACCCCCTAAATTCCAAAAAAATCCAAATTGATCCTATTTTGCATTTATCTCGCCATCTGCACGGTCGACCCCGTTCAAAAATAGCCGCATCGCATTCAGCGCAAAAACTGCAACAAAAATGCTTGAACCCCCAAAGCGCTACGACCACTTTTGAAAAATTCAGGGGTCACTCAGGGGTCACACATTTCAATCTCAGAAAATGCCAAATTTGGGAAAATTCGAACTCCGAGTGACCAATGCATCCCAACCAGGTAAATCCAACGATTTGCTATTGGCAGACAAAATTGCAGATCGCCCCAACTTTAAGAAAAATGCCCAGAGTGACGCATGAACGCCGATCGACTGGAGAAAAGTGCCTACTTTGGGCAAGATTTTTTTGCAAAAATTTAGGGTTTGACACTTCCAAATTTAGGTGCGTAAATTGCATGGAATTTTTTTTGTATTGTACTGTATTTTTTTGCAGGTTTTTTTGTGCGCTGTGGAGTGGTGGTGGGCTGCAACCTGGTGAAAAAATGACCGATGCAAAAAGAAGTTAAAACCCAAGTTAGCGCCCCGTAAGTTATCCCATTAGATGCTTTGGTCCCCTATTTTTTATTACTGTAATCTGAAATAAAAATCGGGGGCTGACTAGACAGTTGTCGAGCAAATCGTCCTTGAAGAATTTTTTGTTGAAAAGTGTATTTCCTCGGCCAGTTTTGATCAGACCGCCGTGAAACTTGTTTCATTCGGTGGAGATTCAGCAGCAGCATTTCATGACACGTCACATTACAGTAAAAGCATTGTTGGTTATTTTTACAGTTGTCGAGAAAAGCAAGCTTGAACATTGATCCAGTGTTTGATCGACTTTTGCAAGCGGACAAAGTTCATCCATCGGGCAAGCAAACAATCAACAAATGACACCCGAGTGCGTCTCTTTCGATCGATGCCATTTCACCGTGATGCACAAAATATTTTGAGAGACTCGTGCCGGATTATTGTGGAAATGTCAGAATTTTGGATTTATCTGCACAACAATGACTCGGGCGACTCGTGGTTTGAACGGTTTTTCAAAGAGTCGCGCCTGTAAAACATTAATATGTGTAGATTTTGGGCAACCCATGAACCATGATGATTTGTGGTATTTAATTCTGCGTTTGTAAAAATGCCGAGATTTTGAATCCATCTGCAAAACGATCCAGTCAATCTTGCTTGGGGTTTCATGTTGTGTTGTTGAATAAGGCGCGGCGAAATAGTCAAAGGGCAAAGGTTGGGAGGCAATGGATTCATGATTTGTGTTGGTCATCCTCCATGGATCTGTGCCAATTCTTGAAAACGGCGCATGCCACGAAAACGGCCCGATCAACATCTAGTTTTTTAATTTTTCTTTCAAAGAGAGACGCTGAAAAAGCCAAGTGACAAAGTTTGGCGATGATCGAATTATGATTTTAGGTACCGCGCAATGAATTTTACAAAAACGCGCTACAGCCCAATTTTCAGCAATGCCGTGCTTCCCGACAAACCACATGATTGACCTTCTTTGGATTTTTATTTTTTTCTGAGAAGAGAGGAGCAACATATACACTACATGTAAAAGTTTCGTGGAGCTGCGATGAGTTCTTGGTGACAATATGATGATATCTTTTTTTTTCAAATTTAGAAAAAAAAAAGGAGGTGGGTCAGGTCAAATAAAATGCATCTGGAGGGTTCCCCGCTTTGAGAGGCTCAGGTCTCTCAAATCCGTTTGGCAACCTACACATTGGACATCTAAGAGTCATATAATTAGGTGCATTGATCCCTCCTTTCTAAGCAAATCTGCAATAAAAATCGGGGGTCGATCAAGTTGATTCCGAGAAAATGACGATTAAAGCCAAATTTTAGAAAATGGATTTTCTTGGTCAGTTTTGATCGCATGCCCAAGAAACTGGGCTCATTCGACAGACATTCGAATGGAACATATTTTGTCACAGCAACGCACCTCGGTTGTTCTCTGCCCATTGTCTATAAAATTGGGATTGAAATGATTGATCACGCATTGCAAGTGGACAAAGGCCACACATCGACTTTGTCCGGCTGGGACAAAATGGCGCGCGAGCGCGTCGCTTCCCCCATGTGCAAGTTTCAACTTGATCGAGGCACAATTTATCGAGCAACAGCGGAAAACGATG